>SNQJ01S0025785.1:114800-150748 GCA_010110895.2 Picea sitchensis
GCGGACTGCACGGCTACATTTACGGATGCATTCATGGAGGCATCACGGGAGGCAATAGTAGCACTGAGTTGTTGCACTTCTTGTTGGGTCTCAAGTAAACCAAATTGCAGGGTGTTGAAGCGAGACTCTAGTTCTTGGTTACGAGTATGGGCCATGATGATGGGTGAACTGAAAAGGGAGTGGGCGGGGTCAGAAATTTTTGCAGAAAAATGATATGGATGAAAGTGATAAGGGAGAAGAGATGAATCTAATGGAATAGGTCTCAAATAATGGTGCAAAAATTTCTAGACTTTATTTATTTATTTATTTTACAATTGTGGGGTTATGCTTTGGTCTGAAGAATGTTGCAGTGCTGAAATCCCCAAATTCCGAACCAGAGAGTATTTACTTAGCAACCTGAACACAGATGTGTGTCAATATATCTCGCCGGTTTAATTTGTTTATGTTCCCCAAGGGTTAGGTATTCAAGGGTTCTACAGACAAGGGTTTTCCCTGTGCTATAGCTCTCTGATATACATGCGGGGTCCAACAGTAGTACTTGGCCCAATATCCCAGGGCACTAACTAAGGAGGATAGACCATACCCTTAGCCGTACTACCCGACTACCCAGGTACTAGAGAGTATCTTCTCGAGTGTTGTTCTCGGTGAAACTATAGCAGTCCGACGGCCGATAGGTTTATCTAAAGAGGGCTTCAGGAAATCTAGGCCGATCCGTACACAGGTGTTGTCTGATGAACTACCACTCGAAGGGGTACCAACAGGGGTTACAAGGGTGGCCAACAGATGTGCGCTTAAGAACCACTTGTATTTCCTGCGTGTATGAATCCCTCAACCGCGGGTTTATGCGCATAACGACAGATCTCTGTGGCTTAAAGACGCCAAAATACGTCTCTACCCTGAAAAAAAAATACCCACAATTTCTGCCAAGGAAAGTGCTCTGATACCACTTGCAAGATACCAGATATATAAAATATGCAGAATAGAAATAAAATGCTAGAAATGGCAGAATATCAGTAAAATATCCAGCATAATCTTCACAATACACAGAAATGATATACGAAATAGCAATAGAAAAGCACTTTGATTCAGATAGCAATGTTCATAGGCCTCTTCGAGGGGGCAACCTCCAGTCGAGCAGCGCTCTATTACAATAATCTCCAAGCTAGGGTTTTCATACCCTCGACCCTTATTTATACTAAATATGTCTATTAAGAGAAGCATTTAGAGGAAGATCCTTCTAGAAGCGGAAGCTTCTGTTAGGTCTTCTTACATCCGCCTTATTCTATTTTATTGAAAGGTCTCATTAATATTGACCTTTATTACATCCGAATACATTGATCTACCTATGTGCGGGTTAGGACCTTAACAATATTTTTCTTTTCCACTACATGCAAGCATGTGTGGGGCACCAAAGTATTGTTGTGCACCAATGAAGTTTATTATTTATGTAAATTAGAAAATTGAAGAAGCAAAAAACAAGTGTTTAATATTTCCTTAGACTATATATACCCTATATGAGATTGTAAATGAGATGAATAGTTAATTATTTTGGATATTTTTTGTAGCTTCG
The DNA here is from genome assembly GCA_010110895.2 of Picea sitchensis. NCBI lineage: Eukaryota > Viridiplantae > Streptophyta > Pinopsida > Pinales > Pinaceae > Picea > Picea sitchensis. The sequence goes on from SNQJ01S0025785.1 coordinate 116,371, forward strand.
TGTTGTTCATTACATTCTTATTTAATTAATTTATGAATTTTTAAAAGACATGCTATAATGAATATAAAATACGTAAATAATAATAATAATAATAATAATTAAAGGGACACAACCATTCACCTTAGTGACTAGTAAATGCATACAAGTATGCTATCAGAAGGCTCATTGTATTGCATTACACTCACTTTCAAATAAAAATAAAAATAGAGAGAAAATGAAAACATGAATGAACAAATAATTCATATTGTTTAATTTTTGTAGAGTTTAATAGCCTCACTACAACCTCCTTGGAAGTAAACCCAAGCTATATCCTAGAACTCAAGATAAAGCTTGTATAAAATTATCATGATTGTATGGTTCCTTTGTCTTTAAGGAATCAATGGTTATTTCCCATCTCAATCTACTTCCTTCTACTACTAAACATTGTTGATCAACAATAGTTCTTTGACATTGTTCTATTACCTTTTTGTGAAAGGCCTATACACTATTCAACCTTTATGGAGATGAAATAAATTTTTGATGAGTTTTAATAACAGAGATAGAGCTTTGCAATTAACTTTTAATCCATAGTGTAGATGCTCATTCATTAGTGTGGATCGTTTGAAAAACATTCAACCATGTGACCCGATTGTTGAAAAAAGAGATGAATGCTTGAAGTTGAATGTCCCCTACAAAAGGTGTCATATTGAATCTTTTGTCTAGTTGATAGGCATGCTCATGTAAATAAAGTTCATAAAGAAAATGTTGATTTGTTATACCACTTTGAAAGAAAGTTTTTAAAAATTCAGGGACCAAAGTGATTTTGTGTGGTCGATCTTCCATAATGGCTTTCATCTTGAAGAGAGTCAATTGTTCATATAAGAAAACAGAGTAAGAGGGAGAAGGATTTTTGCAAATTAAAACTTGCTTCATCACTGTATACATAATTTTTTTCTCCTATCTCAACATTTTTATCTGAGTTCTTAGCTCTTTTAATTCTTTTAACTCAGTTTCTGCTTTCTCCCATCTATGTTTCTGATATGCTAATTCTTCGGCCCATTTTTCTCTTAATTCCCTACTGGATTTTGCATGTTGAGGCAAGATAAACTTACCTTGTTTAAATAATGATACTTGGTACTTCCACTTATTCACTTCACCTAACAGAAAAATAACATTTTCAGTATCAGTTTGAGGTTTTGTTTTCATATTTTTATCCATGACTTCTAATAGGTCTTCAGTCTGCACATCCTAATCAACGAATTCCAAGAGATCCTCCATTTGTATGGCTTCATCAACAATACTAGTTGGGGTTTCAGTCTGTATTGCTTTATCCACATATGGAGGTTCTTGTGTTTATCCATCAAACAATTGAGTGTTTTCCATAATTTGCACCACTGGTTCTTGTGTGACAGTGGTGTCCTTTGGCTTCCAATTTTTAATAGAATGTATCTCTTTAGCTGTTTCATGAGGAATCTCAACAAGTTGTTCTTTTCCATTGACAAGTACTTGTTCCTCTTGAAAAATCACTTTATATCCAACCCCTTTGAAGATGTTAACACATTCAGGACACATATATTCATGGGGTCCTTCTTCAATTTCATCTCCCATATTTTCAAATGTTGATGCAACATTTGCCAATGTACCCAAGATACAATATCTTGCCTTGGATTTCCTCATTTCTTCCAAATATGCCTGCAGTTTTGAGACCTCTTGTTTCAACAATTCATTCTCATAAATCAATTCTTCAAGTTGATTCTCCTTTTCGTTGGACTTCTTACTGGCTTCTTTGGATGTCTTATTTGTTCGCTTCTGTCTAACAACAGGTCCTTGTGTATCAACAACATTAATATTTGGGCTGTCAACTAGTTCTTGTGGAGCAGTTGCAACTTTTCTTTGTTATTGTTCACCTAATGGTTCTTGTGTAACAACAAGTGAATGAGGATGAAGAATATGAATTACAATCTCATCTTTTTGCATTTTTGTTGCTTAAGCTGCGACAAAGGCTCTGGTTCTCCATTTTGGAAGACTAGAAATAAACTTTGATGAAGATCTTTTCTTTCCTTTTTCCGATGGAGGAATTTATTCCTCAATTATGCATGGTTGAAACTCTGTAGGAGGAATCTTACCACTTATTTCAATGAATTCTATTTTATCGTTGAGAACAGGATGTGAAGAATCATCATGCATAGTGGATGATTCTTCCTGCATGTCCTCTTGATCTATATTAAGTTCTGCAGGTCCTTCCATTGGAACATTTTCTGGTAGAATTTCAGTGTTTTTAGAGGGTGTTCTTGTACTCACTTCTTTCTCAGTATCGCCCCCTTCATTCTCTGATTGGAGCAGTGTGGGTGATCCTTAAGGACTCTGGTCAAATATTTTTGTAGGCTCTTCCTGATCAACATAATCAGGATCAAAACCCTTCTGCTCATTATGATCTAAATGCATCACAGTTTCTGACATAGCTGCAGGGCTATTGATTTTTTTAGTTTCTCCACTCCTCTGTCCTTCTTCCAAATTGTTTTCATTTCTCTCATCACTCGCAGTTTCAATTTCAACTTCTTCGTATGCATTATTGGCTATAAGTCTTAGAGGGGCTCTATTTTGCAGATTTAGTGCTCTATCTACAAGAAATTTTATCAATCCATGATTCATGATGCATGTTACTGGCACTCTTGCTCGTCTAGCATAATAAGCCATGTTTCGTACAGTTTTTAACAAATAGTAAGGCATGCTTACTAATATACCATGGCAAAGATGGGATAAAAAAATGAAGTCATGATTGTAAACAACTTTGTACCTACCTTCACAGGTGATATACTTTTTCAAGAATATAGAAACTTGTTGCCATGGATGTGGTAAAGATTTAAGTGTTGTCCCTCGTCCTCTAGGTTGAAATTCTTCGCCCTCTTCCAAAAACTCTGTCTTTGCTGTGGGAAGTGGCATTTTCCAGCAAAACCACTGTGTACCGGTTCTTGGTAAACCAATAAATTCTTCTATGGTTTCCTCTGTTACTTCAACTCTTATTCCTCCTACCCTTCAATGATCTATTTCTAAATTTTGAGCAAATTCTAGTGCCACAACACTATCAAAACCTCTCAATTGTTCAAAATAATTAATCCATCCCGCCTCCTTGAAATTTTTGTATGCTGTCAGAAATTCAAGCAGAGAAGAAAAAGATTCAGGATCAAGCCACACAACTAGTCCACCCATGTTTGAAAAATTCAGTTTATTAATTACAACGCTTGGAATTTCAACTCGTCTCCATGTTCCAGAATCAGAGTCGCAGAATTGCAAAGTTATGCATGCGTAGCAAGGAAATCAGTTATGGCAAGGAAAGGTGGTGAAATACTTGGCCATGATGATTGGACGGAATGGCACTAGAGTCAGCGAGGTATAATGGATGATGAAGTGGAATACTATGGAAACAAGTATAATTGGTCGATGAAAATAACGTGGAATGCCGCAGAGGAATAATCATTACTCATTTGTCATATCCCACATTATCACACATGGAAAGAATAGTAGCATACCTTTGGACACTTACTAATGGCGACCAATGACGATGCTTTGACATTTTTTAAATTGGCAACGCTTTTTAATAAATCCACAACTAATTAATGAGAAATGGCACTGTTTCAACATTTGTCGAAAAATTTGGCAGAGTAAATAGGAATTTGTCGGAAACAACAAGAAACATGACGGTGTTTCAGCAAATGATGGAAAAATAGCAGGGTTTTAGCGAAATGCAGGAAAAATAACGATGTTTTAGTGATATGGTGAAAAAATGGTGGTGTTTCAGCAAAATGATGGAAAAAAAATAGTGCAAACATTTCTCCATCTGCTATGTTGCTTCGATTATGCTTCTGCTTATTGTAATGTCTGAAACAACAAGTCTACCAACACAAATATTTGTCGAGCTTATTAATAAAACCAGAAAGAAAATAAATTAACTAAGTTTTTACACTAATCGAAACAATGTGCAATTTATTTATGTACATGACTTATTAAAAATGCGCAGTCAAAATTTTAATATTTCGATGGAGCAGGAGCAATCTCCTCCCCATCGAAAAAGTGATAACTTGAATCTGCAACGATTTGAGAAACAAATTCTTCTTTTGTCAATGGTCGTTGATACAGTCGTAAATGATCAAATTGACAACTATCAATCCATATAAATTCAACATCTTTCATTAACATAATCAACTATTTTTAGAGTTGTTTCAACTACAATTGTTTCAGTCAATGTTTCTTGTGTGATTTCTTCTTGTTTTGTCTCATCCATCACATTATCTAGAGTTTGGTAAGATTCTTGGGTCACATCCATTGGGTCACTAATAAAACTACTGATTGTATCATCCTCTATCTCATTTTTAAAACTAACAGATTTCCCCATAGTAAGCAGAGGTTGAACATCCCCTTCCTCATATTCAACCCAAAAAGGATTTTCAGTTTCCATACTTGGTTTAGCAGGAGGGTAAAGGGTCAGTTTGTTTGTATCATATCCATTAGAAATGATCATAGACCCCGTTCTATATCCAATATAAGCATAAGTTGTGGCCAACCATGGCCTTCCCAATATCAGTGGATGTCCCCCCAACTGTGTTTTTAGGGATTCCAGTGGATTTCATTCCGGTATGCAATTTTTTTTTTAAAACCTACATTCCTCGTCTATATAGCGACGAAACATTGTGCAAAATATAACATTCTTCTGGAAACAAAAACTTTTTATTTGTGTTTTTCCACAAACATCCGTCTATATAGCGACGACAAATTGTGAAAAATAAAGCATTCTTGTGGCAACAAAAACTTTTCATTTGTGTTTTGCCACGAACATCCATCTATATAGAGACAAAACATCGTGGAAAATATAGCATTCTCGTGGAAAAAAAAACCTTTTATTTGTGTTTTTCCACGAGCATCCATCTATATAAAGACGAAACATTGTGGCAAATATAGCATTCACGTGGAATTTTTTTTTTTTCATTTGTGTTTTGCCACGAACATCTTTCTATATAGAGACTAAACATCGTGGAAAATATAGCGTAGTCATGGAAACACAAACTTTTTATTTGTGTTTTTCGATGAACATCCTTCTATATAGCGACGACACATCGTGGAAAATATAGCATTCTCGTGGCAACAACAACTTTTCACTTTTTTTTCCATGAACATCTGTCTATATAGTGGCGGAAAATCGTGGCAAATATAACATTCTTGTGGCAACAAAAACTTTTCATTTGTGTTTTTCCACGAACATTCGTCTATATAGTGACGAAAAATTGTGGCAAATATAACATTCTCGTGGAAACAAAAACGAATGTGTCGCTATATAGACAGATGTTTGTCTCTATATAGACGAATGTTTGTAAAGAAAAAAATTGCTGCAACAAATGCTTAGCAAACGAATGACACGTGGTAGACATATTTCGTGGATATTGCCACGATTAGTTCTTGGTCGTCGATATAGTGACGAAAAAATATCCATAAAAAATAAAACCCGCTTTCATGGAAATTGGAATGAAGAAGTGTCTCAATAGCAATGAAAAAATGTGGCAAATTTGGACATATTTAGTACTCGTGAAACAAAATTTCTAGTAAATTTTATTAACGCGTATTCATTTTTAAAGTTGTTCTTTACTCAAAAGGTTGTGTGGAAGTGAAACTCGTGAGGTGAAAGGACCCGACTCCAAATAGGTGCAAAAGAATGAAATTTCAATCATTTTCCTTTCGATGAATCCTATTAATGGGAGGGAGAAGAGTGTCTTTCTTTTTGCTTTTTATGTAAGAAAACACCCTAATGCATACCAATTCATTTTGATTCTTTCAAATGAGATAAAATGACAATATTTCAACCAAATGTATGGAATTAGTTATGGAATTCCTAACCAAGCACAAATTGTTTCAATCATATTCTAAAGCACTCTAAATAAAATGTGTTTGTTTCTTTTATTTTTTCAAACTACATGAAAATTGAAACAAAAAATCTTCTTTAGCCTTCACTTTCAATTAACATTGTTCTCTAATGAATGCAAAAGATAGAAGAGAAAACTAAGAATGCAAACTTAAATCTCACGACATATTTCAAGTCTGGAGAATAGTTTGAATGGTTCTCAAATGATTTGGGAAATGACAAACATTCAAACTAATGAAAAAAAAGACGTGTATAATAAAATGTTATACTTTGTGAAAGAATCTTCTTGGACAAGTATGGATAACCTTCTACTGGAATGAAAGGATTAAACTAGATGATTCTAGTTGCACCCATCAATCACATGAGATGGCCATAAAAAACAAGATAAAATTCATAGATTTCCAAAGATTTTGAAACACAATCAATGAGACAGGCCTAATATAGATCTGGAGTGTCGAAGGAGAGCAGTGGGAAAGGATATGATTGATTTTTTTGAAGGATAAATATCCAAAAAATTGGGTTTAAGAGGTCGGTCGCTCCCTGTAGAGGGAGATAGTGCGGCCAGGTCGTGACCCAAGAAGAGGAACGATGTGACCAGAAGGTATGGTAGCTCCTGGTGGACTTGGGAGAAGGGATGGTTGCTATGCCAAGGGAAGCAAATCATGACCAGGAAGGCTTCAGTCGCTTTGTGCACATTGGGAAGTCACGACCAACACAGAAAAATGGGAAAAAGTTAGATCTAGGATGAGATCTATCAAATCCAAGGTAGAGGTTTCTTCAATTGGACTCGGGAAAGACTACAACAAAGGCTAGAGATTAGATCAAGACATTTTAATGGGTAAAGATATTAGGAATAATGCATATAAAGGAGGAATAAAAAAACTTAAAGGGCGATCTCCCCAGTGTGGTCGCCAATCTGTTGTAGGGATTTTACACACTGCAAGAGTTGAGCTCCCTTAGGTTCTTCCTATACTTAAGACATGAATAGAGATACGAACAAAGGATGCTTGTAATCTTGATAATAGATCATAACACACAATCATACCGATTCTCTATCAATGAATATATGAACTCACATAAAAAATCAATTAGAGGGAAACATCCAACATATCTTCTATTAGTCAAGTAAGCAATATCATAACTTACAAATGTAAACTAAAGAGATGTCTTTCTTCCAGGATCCTTTCCCAAGCTTTGCCACCAAAACGCTAGAGTAGCCTTGCTAGTTCTTTCTCCTCTCTCCCATGAGAGATGGCTTGGTTCTTATAGGGATTTAGGGACAAGTCCATATGGTTAATAGGATAAGATCCTCAGGCTCATAATGGAAGCCTTCTCGAGACTAAACACCTAGAAATTAGAGGAAGGTCTCATCCATCGAAACCAAGTACAAAAATGGGATATTCTAGGCTCGGTTGCGACCTAAGAACACAGATAGAGCGACCTGGTTGCAACTTGGTAGTCCAAAAATGTCGACCAACCCTTTCTGTCGTAGGCTTGAGGAAGGACAAGCACGATCGAAGGGAAATTACGCTAGAAAATCAGGGAGAAAATGATGAAAGTGGTTGAATTGGGTAGGTGACCTCTAGAAGATGATGTCCCAAGGGTTAGGGGGTTAATAACACTATAACAACGAGCATACCAAAATTTCAACACTCCCACTATATAAGGCACATATTTGAGCCAAACCGCTGACCACAAAGGAATCCCCTTGAAGCCAATAACTGCTTGGATACCAAATATAGACTACAATTAATTACTAAAAATAGATTTTTAATAAAAACATAAAATATACAATGGTGTGTGCATGCACACACATAGACATTACATAAATATTTTACCTTGGAAACCCAAACTAGGAAAACCAACAACCTGTTTAGAGTTGCACCTCTAATTCCTTTTATTTATCATCTTTCTTCATTGTTTACAATATATATATATATATATATATATATATATATATATATATATATATATATATAAGGTCTCTTAGCATCCAAAACCACTAATCCATTGCCCTGGATTAGTCAATGTTGAGCCTTGGTTTTGACATGTTTCATAATGCCATTTAGCCTACTTTAATTTAATTCACCTTTCCTCCTCATTCATTTTTATCATTCATATCATCATATATCATTTACATTATCCACTCTCGCTTCACGAGCTCTTAATGAGACATATGATTATTGATTTTGTTGATTTCCTATGTTTTGATGATTATTTAGAATGTATATTGTCATTTCCTAACTTGTCTCTTGAGGATGTGGCAGGATTTAGTGTTTTTCAAAGTTCCAATAACACCCCTACTACAAGATTTCATGTAGTGACATGTTTCCAGAGGCATTTTTGCCACATCATTTTGAGGTAGGTACAAAATAATTTGGAAAATCCAAGACATGGGTTTTGTGAAGAATATGCCCATTTAGGTGCCATGCGAGAATATTTCTTAAAAATTTCATGTTGAGTCTCCATTTTGACACTTCTAATGCCCTATATTACCCCCTATCTGAGTCTATTTTACCTATGCCATGTGTATCTAATTGATTGTTTCCTCCATAAATACACTCGATGACCTTGTTCACATGCATAAGAGGTAACTTATGATTAAAGCATGATTTGTTTAGTTTTATTGAGTTAATTCGATTAAATGATTGATTATGTATGATCCTAATCACTTTGACTCTTAAGCAGCATGATCCGGTACCCAGTCTATTCCGGTACCAAGGCTCCACCTATTTCGGTACCAGCATGTGTTAATCCAGTACTAGACATAATTCAGAATTTTTGAATGTTTCTAGAAGAAAATCGGGCTCATGGATTTTGTCCAGAGCGATGTTTTCATGAGGACACATGAGTCATAATTCACCCAACTTGCACGTGTGGACCTCTAACTTAGGGGGAATGATTATGCCAAAATTAGCAAAAAACCTCAAACTGCCAACTTGCACCTCAATTTCCGTGCATATGGTATCCGATCTAGAAATTCTAATACATGGGTTTTGTCAAGAATATGGAAAATTGAGTAAAACATGGGAAGTTTTTCAAAATTAGAATTGGTTTGGGAGATATGGGTGGGGGACTAACTCAAATCTACCCAAATTGTTAAAAAACACAGATTTTTGGGATTTATCCTAAAATTGTAAAAAATGTTTTCATAGCTTGGGGATTCGGTTTCATCCATTCTTCCATGGATTTTATGTATAAATAAGACCTCATAGGTCTGAGTAGAGAAGGAATTACTATGTTGTAATATTGGTTCTTGAAGAAGGAATTGTTATGTTGTAGGTTTGATTTTTGAAGATTGTTGGTTGTACACCTATTTCTCAAGTAATGATATAATTTCAGTTTATGGATTATATGTGTGCATCTACATCATCTCTACTGTAAGTCTCTCTTAAGAGCTTCCTTGTTGGTACGGCAAGGGCCCACCGACCCAATCAAGGTAAGTCTCTTTGTAATTAATTGTGAATATGATTCTTGTTTTCTGTGTGTGTGAACAAAGTAATTTTATGTTTGATTAGAAACATCTAATTCCATCTCTGTCATGTTTCAATGATACATTTGATAGAAGGTCATATAGATGTGTGGTAACTTTAAGTGAGTGGAAGCTTTGTGTGCAATAACATATTTCTGAGTGCAATGATTTATGAGTAGTTACTTGTCATCTTTGCGTGAGTATATGAGAACAATCATTTGATTAAATATTTTAGTGTTTGTCTAAACTAAATGTTGTAGTGTGTGTTTTTATTTTGTCAATATAGGAAAAAGTTGGATCTCCATATTTTACCCTACATGAACCGATAATGGAGTATCTCAACATACCTAGAATTTCTTCCAGAATTGATTAAGTTATGAGTGATTGCCTTTTAAATGGTGCGCGCAAAAAGTTTATCATTGTTTTTTATTGTTACAGGAAGCAAGATCCAAGTTCATGTCTCCATTTCATGAGCCTCTAATGAACAGATTTGTCACCTAAGAAAGAAACTTTTGCTTAATTGTTTGCTTGAGAGGTTTTATTATCAGTTTTCTCTTCTAAGTTTGAAGTTGTGTGAAGCATTTAGATATTCTAAAACAGAGTGTTAGTTGTTGTTAAGAGTAGTAGCTACAGATAACTAATTCAAAGTCCATCTTTCTACTTCATGATCTTGTAAATGGACAAGGCATTATCTGAGCAAAACCTTTTGAGTGCATGATTGCAAGTTTTGCTTTCTAATTTATGAATTGTGTGAAGAGTGTTATCTTTGAAGTGTGAAAACAAAGTATTGGTTTTTATATGGTTTTCTTGATTGAACTATACTCATCATACAAAGGAACCTATCTGTTATCGGCACATATAGTGCATCAACTCTTTTGATTACGAATCCCGATTGATAATTTATGTTTGGTAATATATTATGCAAATAATCGCACCAACATTTTGGCGTCGTTGCCAGGGAGTTGTAAGCGGTAATAGGTAGTATTAGAATCAGATTTATTTAATGGTTTTGGATTGGTTTTATGGATGATCTAAGGGCGGAGATAATATGGTAAGATGTGCGGGAAGATCCCACACATCCACTTTGGTGGGGTTGCTCCAAAGTTAGGTTATCCTCTCTTATTTTGATGCAAGTGTTTTTTTATTTATGAAAATTTAGTTTTATTTATGATGAGCTAACTTGTGCGAACCGATAACTTGGTGACAACAAGATCCCAGTAACGCAAGGAGTTCAAGCTTGGTGTGTTTTGTTTTTATAAATAGTTTTAAAATTCAGATCTTTGATGATAAATCATGTTTGGGGTGATGTAAGAACCCCCCAAGTACTAATCTGTGTTGCGAAACAGGTATCATCAACCAGCTAGAGTAATTCAAGGATGATCAAGAGCTTGAAGAATGTTCCTCCAAGAAATTTCTCGCATTCTAGCAGCAGCTGGGATATCTGCCTCTCAAGAAGGGCATATCTTCACAACAGTCAAGAATCTAGTTGTCTCTCCACAGGAAGATTTAGAAGTCTCATCGGATTCCTCTTGTCAATTTGTTGAAGGGAATAAAGAATCATGGATAGAATCCAATGGAGAGAAACCGGTGAAAACTGAGATTGAGGAGTCCTTAGCATGCCTCTCAACAGATCATGTATGTACTCCAAAGACCAATCATCTTGAAGAGGATAATCTGCATAGCATGGTAGAGGAGGACATTCAATGTGACCTAAACAAAGAAGAGAAACAAGAATATAGTGATCCTATTGAAATATGGTTTCAATTAGTTATTAGGTCACACCACTCTTTTATGTATTGCTTGATCTCATCATCAAAGTAGCCGGTCCTTCATACTCCAATATGCATTAAAATTTATCTTTTAAACCCGAGTATGAATATATTTCTAACCCTGTTATGCACATGGCTTCACTGGAAGTATTCCTATACTCGAAGGGAATTTTCTTTTGTTCAATTTGAGTAGGATAGGTAAATAAATAAATAAATGTTGTAATGCAACATATCTTTCATATTTTTCATAGATGAGAATGTCAAAAGCTAATAAAGAAATCAGTTTAAGATTTTTTTGTACCTATAGTAGTTTTCTTTCTAAAAGTTATGATAATTTTGTTTGGAATCTTATGAGAAGGGAATCTCTTCATCCTCTGAATGCACACATGATACTGGAAGGGTTTCAAAAGAGGAGAAGGCATCCTTGTCAACGGAAGATAACACTTAAGGGAGTGCTTCATGACCTATTTCTTCAAAATTCTTCTTTTTCCTTAAGTTGTTAAAAATGATGCATTTGTGCTTTATCATTACCTATCTATTTTAAGACCATTATTTCACAAGGATGATCAATTCAGTGATCTTTTTAATAGAAGTTGAAACTAAATGCTAATTCCAAACCATTTTATTCATAGCTAATAATTCAACTTTTGACATTTTCCCTAAATTTTCTGTTTGTAAGCATGAATAAAAATCCAGTTAATTAGTTCTATTGGTTTGTTTTTAGCAGGTGTTCACAACTCTCTAAGCAGCCCTTTTTAGCATCTCACATTGTTTGCATGAGGCCATGAAAAACCTTAGGCATGGGGGAGTGGTTGTTGAAACCTTCATATTCTTTTGCAACTTATGTCGGTGAGGCCAAATCAACATGTTCAGTGTTGGGATTTGATAGTCATTTCCAGAATTCCGATACCATTCTATTCTGGTACTGCAGAATTGAGTTCGTCCGGTACTGCAAACAATGTTTTCCTCTACGTTCATTCGGTACTAAAAGAAAAAAGTTTTCATTCATCCAGTATTGAACAACATTCCTGTGCTCATCTGGTACTGTGCTCATCCGGTACTGATGGTATCCTGTGTGCTCATCCGGTACCAAAGGAGGAGGTCTGTGCTATTCCGGTACTAAACCACAACTCTACGTTATTTCGGTACTGAAGCACAACCCTACGTCCATCCGATACTCAGGTGATCCCGTACTGGTAATAAGGTGCTGATAGCTCTAATCATATATTCAAGTTTTGTTGCTTGTTTTAAGTACTAGGACATATAAATTCAACATTTTTTGTTTTAGTAAAGGAATTAGACTAATTATGCAATAAACATACGATTACTCTCAATTATTGCACGCTCCCTACCATGAACTTTTGCAAGCCCTCGTATACATCTCCTCCTATATTATCATTGAATTCCTTTGTGAAGTGGTTGTCGCCATGAATGAGAAAAAATAATCCATCATGTCACTTTGTTCCAATACTATCTGTTCCGGTACTGCAAAAACCTACTTCATTACTTATTTGGTACTGATGCCAAAGTGAAATGATCTTTGTCATGTGCTTAACATTGTTTTCACTTTAGGTAATTGGAGGTATGGGCTAATCTCTTTATGTTCTTTCTATCAAGGATCATTTAAGTCTTGTGTTGAATTATTTTTACTCTCATGTGCATCTTCATCCTACATTTCTACACTCAACCCTAAATGAATCATCCTTGCTCTCCCTTTAGGAAGATATTTTTCACATTTAGCTCTATATGATAATGGCTGCACTTGTCTTATTACCTCATTATTTTGCATAAGTGATTGCTAATTGAAATATCCATTGAAAAGTGGTGACACCATTATGTATAATACTAACCTAGTTGATTCAACAAGCTCTTATCCAAGTTTATCTTTACAAATTTCTCTTGAGAGGTATTGATGAAAACCTCATGTGGTGGACCGCCCTTGCAAAACCGCAATAAACTTTCATGAGAACCCTAATAGGATTAACTAGAGGGACCTCTTAGTCATTATCCGAGATGTTCCATTATACATTGAATAGTTGATATTTAAGTTGAATGTGGATGATGTCACCCTTGGGATAATTGCAAACAATTAATTATGTGCCTAATAAATCTAAAACACTCTCGTACCACCTGCCTTCCTTATACTCTAAAAATGTCAATGAACAATATACATCATAATTCTAAATATTTTGAGTAATATAATAAAAAGGAAGTATCATGAAGTACAAGTAAACCCCCTGGGGTACTGAACAAGCCTGTTGGTAGCAGGGCCATGCTTGTATGGTACTAAGGTAAACCCGCCAAGGTACTGAACATGCCTACTGGCAGCGGGGCTATGTCGGGTAAATGGAGTTGAAAAACATAAAGTGGCACACCTAAAACTGAACAAAAACCATTGGGTATCATTCTGAAGCAATCATTATCAAACCAAGGCTAGGAGATGACCTTTATATCTCTCGGATGATCTTAAGAACCTTCAAGTATCCACTTTAGAGTTCTATCTTTAAAATAAATAGGTTTGCATGAGAAGTGGGACCCTCAGTATATGGAATTCACCTTACCTAAGAAAGAAGAGCTTCATCTCTAAAAACTTGGATAAGAAATGAGTTAATCATCTTGGGATGTATTCCTTTATGTGTTCCTCTCTTCAAATGATATCTAAACTATGCTTATATCACTTTTGTTTTAAAGGTAATCTAGCCAGGGGGGCCTATTAGTCAAAGTCATTATGAAAACTCTTGGACACTATCTTATAATCATATTAGAGTCACATCCAACCCTTTCTCCTAACTTTGATCGAAAACAGATTGGATAAGACTTAACTTCAGGGAATGCTTGATCGAGTGAGGAGTATCATCAATTGTGAAATTTTGAAGATCATTGTTGCACGAGGACATGCAATGACTTAAGCATAAGGGAATGTTGAGTCTCCATTTTGACACTTCTAATGCCCTATATTACCCCCTATCTGAGTCTATTTTACCTATGTCATGTGTATCTAATTGACTGTTTCCTCCATAAATACACTCGATGGCCTTGTTCACGTGCATAAGAGGTAACTTATGATTAAAGCATGATTTGTTTAGTTTTATTGAGTTAATTCGATTAAATGATTGATTATGTATGATCCTAATCACTTTGAATCTTAAGAAACATGATCCGGTACCCAGTCTATTCTGGTACCAAGGCTCCACCTATTCTGGTACCAGCCTTTGCTAATCTGGTACTAGACATAATTCAAAATTTTTGAATGTTTCTAGAAGAAAATCGGGCTCATAGGTTTTGTCCAGAGAGATGTTTTCATGTTTTCATGTGAGTTAGAATTCACCAAGATCACACGTGTGGACCTCCAACTCAGGGGGAATGATTCTGCCAAAATTAGCAAAAAAACTCAAACCGCCAACTTGTGCTTCGATTTACGTGCATATGGTATCCGATCTAGAAATTCTAATACATGGGTTTTGTCCAGAATATGGCAAATTGAGTAGAGCATACAACATTTTTCAAAATTAGAATTGGTTTGGGAGATATGGGTTGGGGACTAACTAAAATCTGCCCAAATTGTTAAAAAACACAGATTTTTGGGATTTATCCTAAAATTGTAAAATTTAAAACACTCTCGTACCACCTGCCTTCCTTATACTCTAAAACTGTCATTGAACAGTATACATCATTCTAAATCTTTTGAGTAATATAATAAAAAGGAAGTATCAGGAAGTACATGTAAACCCGTCGGGGTATTGAACAGGCCCGCTGGCAGCGGGGCCGTGCTTGTATGGTACTAAGGTAAACCCGTCGGGGTACTGAGCAGGCCTGCTGGCAGCAGGGCTATGTCGGGTAAAGGGAGTTGAAAAACATAAAGAGACACACCTAAAACTGAACAAAAACCCTTAGGTCTCATTCTGAAGCAATCATTATCAAACCAAGGCTACGAGATGACCTTTATATCTCTTGGATGATCTTAAGAACCTTCAAGTATCCCCTTTAGAGTTCTATCTTTAAAATAAATAGGTTTGCATGAGAAGTGGGACCCTCAGTATATGGAATTCACCTTACCTAATCAAGAAGAGCTTCATCTCTAAAAACTTGGATAATAAACGAGTTAATCATCTTGGGATGTATTCCTATATGTGTTCCTCTCTTCAAATGATATCTAAACTATGCTTATATCACTTTTGTTTTAAAGGTAATCTAGCGAGGGGGCCTATTAGTCAAAGTCATTATGAAAACTCTTGGCCACTATCTTATAATCATATTAGAGTCAAATCCATTCCTTTCTCCTAACTTTGATCGAAAACAGATTGGATAAGACTTAACTTCAGGGAATGCTTGATCGAGTGATGAGTATCATCAATTGTGAAATTTTGAAGATCATTGTTGCATGAGGACATGCAATGAATTAAGCATGGGGGAATGTTGAGTCTCCATTTTGACAATTCTAATGCCCTATATTACCCCCTATCTAAGTCTATTTTACCTATGCCATGTGTATCTAATTGACTGTTTCCTCCATAAATACACTCGATGACCTTGTTCACGTGCATAAGAGGTAACTTATGATTAAAGCATGATTTGTTTAGTTTTATTGAGTTAATTCGATTAAATGATTGATTATGTATGATCCTAATCACTTTGAATCTTAAGAAACATGATCCGGTACCCAGTCTATTCTAATACCAAGGCTCCACCTATTCCGATACCAGCCTGTGCTAATCCGGTACTAGACATAATTCAAAATTTTTGAATGTTTCTAGAAGAAAATCGGGCTCATGGGTTTTGTCCAGAGCGGTGTTTTCATGTGGACAAGTGGGTCATAATTCACCCAGCTCGCACATGTGGACCTCCAGCTCAGGGGGAATGATTCTACCAAAATTAACAAAAAAACTCAAACTGACAACTTGTGCCTCGATTTCCGTGCAAATGGTATCCGATCTAGAAATTCTAATACATGGGTTTTGTCCAGAATATGACAAATTGAGTAAAATAGTAGAATTTTTTCAAAATTAGAATTGGTTTGGTAGATATGGGTGGGGGACTAACTCGAATCTACCCAAATTGTTAAAAGACAGATTTTTGGGATTTATCCTAAAATTTTAAAATCTAAAACACTCTCGTACCACCTACCTTCCTTATACTCTAAAACTATCAATGAACATTATACATCATTCTAAATATTTTGAGTAATATAATAAAAAGGAAATATCAGGAAGTACAAGTAGACCCGTCGGGGAACTGAACAGGGCTGCTGGCAGCGGGGCCATGCTTTTATGGTACTAAGGTAAACCCGCCGGGGCACTAAACAGGCCTGCTGGTAGCGGGGTTATGCCGAGTAAAGGGAGTTGAAAAACATAAAGTGGCACACCTAGAAATGAACAAAAACCCTTGGGTCTCATTCTGAAACAATCATTATCAAACCAAGGCTAGGAGATGACCTTTATATCTCTCGGATGATCTTAAGAACCTTCAAGTATCCACTTTAAAGTTCTATCTTTAAAATAAATAGGTTTGCATGAGAAGTGGGACCCTCAGTATATGGAATTCACCTTACCTAAGCAAGAAGAGATTCATCTCTAAAAACTTGGATAAGAAACGAGTTAATCATCTTGGGATGTATTCCTTTATGTGTTCCTCTCTTCAAATGATATCTAAACTATGCTTATATCACTTATTGAGTTAGTTTGATTAAATCATTGATTATGTATGATCCTAATCACTTTGACTCTTAAGCAGCATGATCCGGTACAAAGGCTCCACCTATTTCGGTACTGGCCACTGCTAATCCGATACTAGACATAATTCATAATTTTTGAATGTTTCTAGAAGAAAATTGGGCTCATGGGTTTTGTCCAGAGAGATGTTTTCATGTGGAATCATGAGTCAGAATTCACCCATATCGCACGTGTGGACCTCCATATCAGGGGGAATGATTCTGCCAAAATTAGCAAAAAGCTCAAACTACCAATTTGCACCTCAATTTTTGTGCATATGGTATTCGATCTAGAAATTATAATACATGGGTTTTGTCCATAATATGGAAAATTGAGTAAACCACGAGATTGTTTTTAAAATTAGAATTGGTTTGGGAGATATGGGTGGGGGACTAACTCGAATCTGCCGAAATTGTTAAAAAACACAGATTTTTGGGATTTATCCTAAAATTGTAAAAATTGTTGTCTTAGCTTGGGGATTTGGTTTCATCCATTCCTCCATGGATTTTATGTATAAATAAGACCTCACAGGTCTGAGTAGAGAAGGAATTACTATGTTGTAAGATTGGTTCTTGAAGAAGGAATTGTTATGTCGTAGGTTTGATTTTTGAAGATTGTTGGTTGTACACCTATTTCTCAAGTAATGATATAATTTCAGTTTATGGATTATATGTGTGCATGTACATCATCTCTATTGTAAGTCTCTCTTAAGATCTTCCTTGTTGGTATGGAAAGGGCCCACCGACCCAATCAAGGTAAGTCTCTTTGTAATTAATTGTGAATATGATTCTTGTTTTTTTTGTGTGTGAACAAAGTAATTTTATGTTTGATTACAACATCTAATTCCATCTCTGTCATGTTTCAGTGATACATTTGATCGCAGGTCATATAGATGTGTGGTAACTCTAAGTGAGTGGAAGCTTTGTGTGCAATAAAATATTTCTAAGTGCAATGATTTCTTAGTAGTTACTTGTCATCTTTGCATGAGTATATGAGAACAATCATTTGATTAAATATTTTAGTGTTTTTCTAAAATAAATGTTGTAGTGTGTGTTTTTGTTTTGTCAATCTAGGAACAAGTTGGATCTCCATATTTCACCCTACATGAACCGATAATGGAGTATCTCAACATACCTAGAATTTCTTCCAGAATTGATTAAGTTATGAGTGATTGCCTTTTAAATGGTGTGTGCAGAAAGTTTATCACTGTTTTTTATTGTTACAAGAAACAAGATCTGAGTTCATCTCTCCATTTCATGAGCCTCTAATGAACAGATTTGTCACCTAAGAAAGAACCTTTTGCTTAATTGTTTGCTTGAGAGGTTTTATTATCGGTTTTTTCTTCTAAGTTTGAAGTTGTGTGAAGCATTTGGATATTCTAAAACAGAGTGTTAGTTGTTGTTAAGAGTAGTAGCTACAAATAACTAAGTTAAATTCCATCTTTCCACTTCATGAGCTTGTAAATGGACAATGCATTATCTGAGCAAAACCTTTTGAGTGCATGATTGCAAGTTTTTCTTTCTAATTTATGAATTGTGTGAAGAGTGTTATCTTTGAAGTGTGAAAACATAGTATTGGTTTTTATATGGTTTTCTTGATTGAACTATACTCATCAGACATAGGAACCTATCTATTATCGGCACATATAGTGCATCAACTCTTTTGATTACAAATCCTGGTTGATAATTTATGTTTGGTAATATATTATGCAAATAATTGCACCAACAATTCACAAGGGAGTTATGGGTGAATCTTCAAATGGAGTTATTATGTCATTCCCAAAATTCCGGTAACACATGTCATCTACATGAATTCCAGTAGCGTTGTGGTTATTTGGATGGTTGTGTCACTTGTGGACAAATTTGGGAATATGGGATTTGTGGAGAATGATGTTGATCTATTTCTATGATCTTCAATTGATTCCATCAACCTCCTTTGTCTTAATTAAACCAAATCCAGGATGTGTTGGTTGTAGAATATCCACTTATTTAGGGATTGGTCTTAGCTTTTTGTAACCCCTTTCTTTTTACGAGGGGAGGTATCAATCTTTAATTTAATTAAGGGGAGTTCATTGTATCACTGAGAAAAAAATAGCATTGTAAAGAGGATTGTTCCTCTCTAAAACACCTTGTTGATGATAATCTAAAGTCTGTTACTATTGCACATTGTGAGCTAATCATTGTGGTTTCACCGCATACTTATCCAAGAGGGGGCCCTGACCTGAGTATGTGTTGCATGCTAGTTAGTTTCTTCAGTATTTAATTTATGTATTGATTTCGTAGGTTATTTTATCTCATGCTTGTTTCATTTCCTCTCAATTTCTTTCTATTAATCTATTTACTATTCATTTCTTTATGCTCTTTATTTTATACTCATTATTTTATGCATTCCAATTTCTGCAAGTGTGCTAACGACCGTGTGTGGTGTGCAACCATAGATCTTAACATTGTTAACCCATGGATCTTGAAAAAAATGAAAAGTTACGGGACTTGAACTTACAATCTTGAGACATCCAGATCTTATTTTATGAATGCAGATTTCTTTAGTTTTATTCTTGGTAAAAATACGAGAGTTGTTTGAATCATTGAGTGAACTAAATGATTATAGCCTCCATGTTTAATCTCGACTCCTGGAAATAATTTGTTAAGCTCTTTTCCTTTTGAATTTAGTAGAATTAGTTAATTGCTTGGTCCTTTATATATTTTTCCGGCATCTCACAAGTTTACGAACACCCAAAATTGGTAATTTAATGTTCATCAATTTAAACAATTAAATTGACTAACATTTTTGGCGTTGTTTCTAGGGAGATGCTAAGGGATTAGGCACTAGTAATTTTGTTTTTAGTTCTTTCATTTTCTCCTTTTGTTTCTGCATATGATTTTTGGTATAACATGTTTTATTTTGGTTTGATTCATGGAAAGAAAGAATCTAACTCATGTCAAAATATGACATGGTGATAATGATATCTTAGTAGCATGAGGGCGCTCAAGTACATGATTGTTCTTGAGATTTATGAGTTTTTCTTTGTAGTTTGTTTTGTGTGGTGTGCTTGTTTCATTTATTTTTTTAAGAAGTTTTTTTTTTGTTTCGTAAGAACCCCCGTACACTAATCCATGTGAAAGATAGAGATTATCGGCCAGTAAGAAGTGTTTAAGAATGCTCAAGGGTTGTTGAGTAAATAAGGATGTTACTTCAAGAATTTTCTTAAATTCTGGTAGCAATTGAAGACAGATCTGTATCTCAGGAAGTGATAGAAGAACAAACGTCACATGAACAACATCTACAACACATTTTGTATTTGGTCATCTTTTCCAATCCGTAGAGGAGACCAAAGATCCATGGATGACATTAAATGGAGAACACGCATTGGAACCCTAGATTGAAGATTTTCTTGCAAGTCTATGTCCAGATCCTTTATGCATTCAAGAGATCAATCAACAAACCTTAGAATATATGCATGACATGAAAAAGGAGGACATACAAACAATTTCTAATGAACAAGAGAACCAAGGAGACAAAGACTACATTGCAACTTGGTTCCGGACAATTATTAGTCCTCGGTATTCCTTCATTCTCCAAATTCTCTTGGCACCAGATCAATCAGAGCAATTGGTTTCTCATATTCTGGTATCTATCAAAGCATATATTTCAAAGTTGAATATGAGTACATTTGTAATCTTGTTACTCACATGGATTCATTGGAAATACTCCTACACTTGAGAAAAGGTTTCCTTTTCCAATTAGGATAGGATATTGTAATAAACAAATAAATAAAAAGTAAATAAACAACAAGTCTAACTGTGAAAACTAGGATCCTAGTGCAATTAGACACGAGATTTGCTTGAAAACCAGGTTACTGATTGCAAAAACTCTTCAATAAATTTTGCATGTGGTTGTTCATTCAACAATAAAAATGGGTCATTGGATTTCTCGCAACATATAACTCCTCAATTCAACAACCTCTTCATTATTCCAAGAAACAACAATAAAATATCAAATCAGCTTTAGCATGCATCATCCTCATTATGCCAATCCTCCTTGCCCTGCACAAAGAAAGTATATCAAAAAACTAAAGGATAACATTCATCTCCTTGTTTGCATGAGGACATGCAAAGACTTGAGTGTGGAGAGATGTTGAACCTTGGTTTTGACATTCTTTACAACGCCATTTATCCTAGTTTCATTTAATTCACCTTTCATCCTCATTCCTTTTTATCATTTGTATGATCATTACGCCGAAGGCGTTCATTAAGGGAGAATTTTTTTGCCAGTTTCATCATCTGTCGAGAGCATATGGAGGAAAGCCATGTCTCAACGCCATATGTGTCAGAATGTTCCAGCAAATAATCTTACGTGGCAATGATGATATGGTCGAGGTGGTTCCTTAGTTATTTGGGGGTTTGATCGAGGTAGTGCCTTTGTTATTTGGGGGTTTGATCAACAATGCAGGAGTCCCAGATGATACCTTGAGAGGCCACTTGGTTTTTCAACATGTTGGCCATTGTATTGGAAGGCAGAAAGACGATAGGTAACCTTGAGAGGCCCCATGGTTTCTCAACATGTTGGCCACTGTGTTGGAAGGAAGAACGATGATAGGTAACCAAAGGGGTTCTTCGATAAATACTCTGCCAAGGGTTTTGATTTCTTCATCTCGTTTTTTTGTTGGGATTTGATTGTGTGAAGGTTTTTGGATTTTATTGTGTTGTGTGTTGTCCTTCGATCTTTTTTCAGTGAGAGTTCTATTTTTTCTGTGCAAAAGAAATGTCATGCTGCAGAGGAAATTGTGGGTGTGGCTCTAGCTGCGTGTGCGGCAGTGGCTGGAAGGGTTGAGTGTTCAATCTTATTCAATTAATTCATTATGATTATTGGTGAAATCCTTTTGACTTGTTGTGTAAATAGTTGGAATTTGAGGTATTAACGAAGGAGGGAATGGAAATTGAAATTTTCTAGGTCATCAATGGTTTTGCACATGGAAATTGAAATTTTCTGGGTCATCAAGCGTTTTGTCGTTGTGTAGATATTTTCCTCTGTTTTTTTAACAGTAAATGTGTGTTTATTTTTTAATAGTTAATGTGTGTTTATGTAGATGCAAATGAACCCTTGAACTTTCTTTCAGTGAGAAGAATGGTTGCACAATAAATCATCTGTAATTACTTAGTCATTCAGACTTTTAAAACAGTGACATTTTTCCATAGAAATTTGTATACAGTTTTTAACTTCATCGTTTTTCGCCTTCAAAATATTTAAATTTAACCATATCTAGAAAGCAATGTATAGTTTCCTAATTATCCATCCAAATGAACAGGTAATAGATGAAGCACGTAGAATTAGGATATTTCTTGAAGAGCATCACTCCAAAAAAGTGGGAACGAGCTCGTTTGCCTTGTATTGGTGTCGCGAATTTGAAACTTCTTGAGATTGAAGGGCATCTCTTGGAGCACATTTTGAAGATGCAGTCACCAAATATCATATGGATTTCTTGGCGTGATTATACCTACAATTATCTACCTTCCTGGATTCCAATGAGGAATTTAAGGGTTTTAAAGGTGAAGGGGAGAGTATTGGGAACATTGTGTCATGACAAATCACAGGTAAATTTAAAATTCTTGAGTTAAAGTTCATGTCATTATTAGATATTGATGTTGCACCACAGGGTCTCCAACTATTTCTAGCGGTTTTCCTTATATATTTCTTATAATATATATATCTTTCTTACAGTCAAAACACTTGATCTTCCAGGCACCTTTGCAGTTGCAGGAATTAAAGATCCATGCGAACCGTGTATCGATCATTCCAAAGTCCATAGGGCAACTGAAACACCTCAAACAGGTCGTCATCCATTGTTCCTGTCTTGCTAAATTGCCAGAAGAATTCAGTCATGTGAAGTCGTTGAGGGCCTTGGTGTTAACAAAGTCCTCAATAAAATCATTTCCAGAGTCTCTTGGTAAATTGACGAACCTCCAACACATCGATCTATGAGGGTGCACTTGACGAATCTCCAAGATTCCTTCGGTAGCTTGGGGGTATGCCAGATTCCTCTCTCAGGTTGTCGTAACCCTTATTACTGTTGAGGTCACGGTAATGGAGGAGCATCGGAGGATTCTGCTCCTTGCAATCCAAGTTGATGATGATGCAGGGCCTTCAGATTTTGAAAGTAGGCTTGTTGTATAACCTAATGGGCCTGATTAATATGTAGGGGGTGATTAGTATTATGATTAATTTGTTCCTGTGAAAGAGTTGCAAACAAGCCATGAGGAGTAGAGCACTCCTCCACCACAAATTGATGGATCCCTGGAACCCCCCCATATTTCCCATGGCCAGATTGCATCATTATATTAATTGAATCCACCCAATCAAATCTTTCATTTATATCTTTAACAAACAAATTCCCAATTAAAAAAAAATTCACACAAATCCCATTACTACTACTACCCCAATTGTCATTTCTGGGATTAATAACAAAAAAATATCCTCTCAATTCTCAAACCATGGCTTCCATCTTTGTCTTCTCTTGAGTGGCCACATTTAATTCCTTCAGTTTCCCAACAAATAAAGCCCAGAGTTCCTCACTTAAATTGCCATTCTCAAGTATCTCTCTAAAGAGCTTTTGGGCCTTGTCATCTCTCACTTCTTGGCCAAACCCCTCTATTCCTAATATCTTCCCCTCTCTTCCTAATATCTTCATGATATGAGTCTGAGCTTTATCTTCAACTTGATTTTTTCAGGACTTAACATAGTTGTAGATCTGGTAACGCATAACCCACATGCACACAGGTAAGAGAATTTTTGAGTAGACATATTCTTTCAAGGGGATGACCTCTTTATGATTTTTGTTGTTTGTCAGCATATAATTAATACTTTCCATCTTTTCACACATGAAAACCACCACATCCAGATTCAATAGTTGGGATCTTCATCATCCTCACGTGCCTAATGAAGACTGTCCTAATGATAATTAACAACTAAGTTATTATCACCATTATCACCCTTATTAGTCCCTGTCATAGGCATAGAGGGAATATAGAAATCGATAAATCGTTGACTTCATATTATTATGTCCTTTGACCACACATATTTCCATATTATCTATTGTTGGAACCAGGGAATTGAAAAAATCGATTTTTATATAAAAAAAAGTACCATATTTGTCATGATCTGATTGGACAAGGGATTGGAGGTCTTATTGTCAGCTTCGCTATTCCCAATGTTATATATGTTGGCATATCCAAAGTATTTGATTGTATATGGTCTTTTTGAATCATATATTTTGTTATGCATTCGTCGAAGGTGGATTAATGCTAGCATTAATTCGAATGTTTGGTTTAGCATTTTATGCTAGGTAAATTTATGACAATTTTTGATATGGTGGCATATCCAAAGTTTGACCTTCCAATAAATTCTCTAGTGTTCGAATTATTGTTACAAACAATATAATATTTTTTTGGGGATACATCAGAGACCTGCCACATTGAATTTTTTTCTTAAATGTTTACAAAGCATTTATGGCAGACTTAAATGTTTACCTAACATGTTTGGTAGTGTTGAATGGTTACTTGATAGGCTTGTTACAAGACATTTTCTTCCGTTTTTAAAATTTATATGCTTCAACGGCATTGCCGGTTCACTGGTCCATTCTTGTTTTTTGCATCTCCATTGATTTCTTATTTGCATGTTGTTGTTGTTCTTGCTTGCCTGTTCGTGTTGTTGCAGTTTTCACGTTTGGGTTTCTGCAATCGTGATTGGAACAACGTCATTCGTGGGGGAGTGGTTGTTGCTTGATTCTTTCTTCGCTGTATGATGTTTATTGTTGTTTGATTCGACTTTGCAGGGTTCTGGTCCTGCGCCTGCAGTTGGGCCTTTTGGTGCTTCTTGGATGGGTTGTTATTTGTTGGTTGTTCTTGTTTTCCTAGGGTTTGCAATGTTGGGATGTTTCATCCACAGTTGGATCTCTGGTTACATTTTTTGCAGTGGAGTCTGCATAGAATACTATTAAGATAAAATAACAGACTAAAAATTTGCAGTCGATGTAAATTGTATCTCTTACGTGTTGAAGCAGAGTTTGTTGGCCTCAAAGTATATTTCATAGTTGGCGATGCTTTTTCCATGGATTTTGTGTTACTATGGTTTCATAGTTATGAGAGTAGCTTTTGCCGTGTGAGCGATATATTTGTTCTCTCCCTTCTATTTTCCTCTTGTAAACTGTGTTTATGGCTCTATAGTTTCTCGTCTTTCTGTGGTCATTCCGACCGACCCCGATTCAGTTTCATACTTAGCCATTTTTATGGACATGGCTTTGCGGATAGGTTCTATCGAACTATGACAGGTCGTGTTCAGTGTATACATTAGCATTCTCGAATTAATTTTCTTTAAAAGAAGGGCTCTTGGACATAAGAGATTGAAATTGATCAAATTATAGGTTTCCTGGACAACATAAATTAAACATAGGACATATGTAATTTTATAAAGTAGATATATAAAGCATGCATGGAGCCCTCATCCCATACTTAACCAGTTTTTGGATTTTGGGTTCTTGGGGTGGCAGGCTGAAAATTGGGCTTTTGTTGTTCCGTGCCCTACAAAATCACAGAGAGTTCCGCGATATACAAATTGACAATCGGACTTGCAAAATATTTGAATTTTAAGGGCCTCATGTCCAAAAAATTTATCATTCTCGAAATAGTTTTCTTTACGTACGTTTTACATACACTCGTGGACAAAAACACAAAAAAAATAGTAGTAAGCATTTTTTGGATCGCGGGTTCTCGGGGTGGCGGGCTGAAAATTGAGCTTCTGTTGTTTCGTTCCCTACAAATAGCACAGAGAGTTCTGCGATACACAAATTCACAATTAGACTTGCAGACTATTTGAATTTCAAGGGCCTCATGTCCAAAAAATTTATCATTCTCGAATTTGTTTTCTTTACGTATGTTTTACATACGCTCATGGACAAAAACACAGAAAAATAGTAGTAATGTCTATTGCATAGGCCTCCATGCCCACTACCTTCCGCCCTTCCCAATAGACATTAATTATGCTTTCAAAAGTCATAACCGACCAGACAGGTTCAAAAATATGGGCTTTAATAACTGGAAAGATCGATGACATCTCCCATTAAAATGAATAGACAAGCGAATATTATGGGATCTGGTAATTTCTTTTTACCTGCATTTTGAATTTGCGAAAATAATATTTTTTTTTTTTGCTTGTGCTGTTTTAGTTTTCTTAAAATCTTCAGCATAGTCCACGAACGTGTCACTCATAGAGGCCTTGACGTCATGTCCCTCTTTAATATTGTGCATATATTAGATGTCAGATTTGAGAATCTGCTCGGATATGGGAATTTTAATACGTGCTATTAGTCACTATTCAACATTAGCTTTTAAATACTTCTTGCCATTTCTCTCTATCATCAAAGAGTTGCGCTTTAGGGTGCCTTCGTTCTAATGTTTCTGGTCATGGACATGTAAGACAACTTAGAGATGTGATTGAGGCCCAGATGAAAGAAGAGAGACTAGTTTTATGTGGCGTGAGCTTTGAGTAAAAAAAAAACTCTGTTATATAAGAGAAACTCAGAGAGGAGGGAAAAAAAAGAACAAGTATGTTCTGGTTGGTGTTCTCCCTGTGTTCGATGCTTTGGATGGTTGAAAAGGCTTATTAGAGATTTGTTTGTTGAAATTCTTTTTATTCAATATGTTGAACGTGTCACCCACAAAGGCCTTGACGTCATGTCCCTCTTTAATATTGTGCATATATTAGGTGTCAAATTTGAGAATCTGCTCGTATATGGGAATTTTAATACGTGTTATTAGTCACTATTCAACGTACATATTCGAAAAGATTGGCATTAATAAGCAAAAATATCGAGAACATTTGTCATTAAAACAAATTAACACAAAATCTATGGAAGATCATCCAACGTTGCTTTTAAATACTTATTTCCATTTCTCTCTATCATCAAATAGTTGCACTTTAGGGTGCCTTCGTTCTAATGTTCCTGGTCATGGACATGTAAGACAACTTAGAGATGCGATTGAGGCCCAAATGAAAGAAGAGAAACTCAGAGAGGAGGAAAAAAAAAGAACAAGTATGTTCTGGTTGGTGTTCTCCCTATGTTCAATGCTTTGGTTGGTTGAAAAGGTTGCCTGAAGATTTGTTTGTTGAACTTCTTTGTTTTCTTGCTGGGAATTGTAATGGATTTTGAGGTCACGTGCACAATAGTTGTTCGTTTAAGTATATAGCTTCTTCCGACAACACAGATTTGGAAAGTGTATCGAATTCTGTAGATCCCAGAAGAATTTGTCTTCCTCGGGGGTGACACATTTACAATGGCTTGCAAAAATGGCCTGTCATGTTCATAAATGATGCGAAATATTACTCCATTTGTGAATACAACTAGAGGCGTGTAACATAAACTATATGGGTGGATTAAACGACATATTATCACTACAAAAGTTTTTATTTCAAAGTTTGATTAGCTACATGTGGGTCTGGTAACTCAATTGACAGAAAGCCATGTTCTTTGTCAAAGTTTGTTCGGTTTCCTCTAGATGTAGTTGCAGATTCCACATATTTGGCATCACCTCCGAACATTCCAGACCTTTATGTGGGTCACCATACCTGCCACCTCTATGAGGAAAGTTATATTCTGATGTCATCTGCAACATTTGATACACTTTCCAGACCTGTGTTGATGCGTTCTGCAACATTTGATGCACTTTCCAGACCGATGTTGCCCGAAGAAGTTATGTACCTCAACATATTTGCATTTTACAGCTGGGTTGGACGTTTCTTCCAGTTTACTGTAATAAAGAAAAGAAGTTCAACATACAAATCTTCAGGCAAGGTTTTCAACCAAACAAATGATCGAATACATGGAGAATACCAGTCACAACATACTTGAATTTTTTTCCTTTGCCATAGCTATTGTGACATAAAACAACTCCCTCCACTTTGAAATCGGCCTGAATCGCATTTCTAAGTTGTCTCGGATGTCAAGGGTCAAGAACATTGCAAGGAAAGCACCTTAAACCCCAACTTTTCAATGACAGAGGGAAATTAATACTTGACAAAGAATGGAATGTTGAATAACTAGCCATTGCAAGCAGGCCATATCTGGAAGAGACAAGCTATTCAAAAAACTAGGATATATGTAATTGGGAACATCGATTAAGTACAAAACCCAAAATTGATATTCAACTAGTTTTTTACGAATAAAGGGTTTGAACGTCAAGAAAAATGTCAATAAGCTTCATCAATGTACATATTTTTTATTGGTCGACGACAGGACAAATCACAATCATTGTGGCAAATAGCCTCAACTGTATTTTGTAACCCATCTTATTTTAATATAGAATAATTTTGGTTTATTTTTTAACAGTATTTTCCAATTTCTGGTATTTGTTTTAATTTTATTTTGTACCTTCTTCCCCTGTGTCGTTAAACATGGACGACAAGCTTCTCTTTCTGCTACCCACTACTTCAATCTAAATAAAGCATGCTCTGTTCTTTCTTTACATTTTACATTTAAGAATAATTTTTCATAAGCCATACTTATGTGGCATCGACCATGTATTTAAAGAAAGAAATTGGAGGACCTGTCTTGCTTCCATTCTTCGGGTCCCGTAAATAGAATTAATTAATGAGTTACAACAAGGCATCTCAAGTGTTGACGCAATTTTCCTATTCAGTATGTTGGATATATTGCAGATTCTTCTATTTGATAATATCCGTGCATATATACTAATATCAATACTATTGGAATAAATACAAAAACTTCCTCTTCGACAAAGCTTAGGCAATTATGTTTGGGTTTGAGGTATTAAATAACTATGTTCCTTGTTCTGTCATATACATCTTGCAGCCAAAGAACTTCCGTAGTTTGCAATTTATGCTTTAACTGCTGATAACTCACCAGGCATTCAAAAAGCTTGGCATTAATTAAGGAACGATTGAAGTTGTCTTAATTACTTAAATCACACCAAATTTTGATTACATTTAATTTAATTTAGATATTGATGTTTATGGAGAGTTAACATTTGCTCATGTCATTTCAAGGAATACAAGATGAATAGACGATAAGGAGTTTATCTCATTGAAACCACAATGCAAATTCATGTTTCTTGTTGCACTATGTACATCTTGCAGTCAAAATTTTCGTGGTTTCAACAAAATTTGCGAACCGAAGAGCATCCTGCAAATTAGGAGATCATATGCATTTGAAACAGAAACAATCCATTAATATATATTAGTATGAATACTATTCAAATAAATATGATAACTTTCTCCATTAATACATATTAGTATGAATACTATTGAAATAGATATCAAACCTTTCTCTTGGCCAATACTTAGCTAGTTATTTGGCCACCAGGCCCTGGGTTCATGGTACCCAACACCTATGTCCCCTGTTCTATCATATACATCTTGCAGACAAAGAAATTCAGTGATCTGCAGTTTATGCTTTTACTAGTGAGAACCCAGCAGGGGTTCGAAAACATTGCCATTAATAAACGGAAAAAAAAAGTTTTTCAACTGTCAGATACTTATCCCTTTTCTCCTTTTCCTTTTCCCGTCCATTATGGCTTTTTGGTTTTATACTTAGTCGTCTTTCTATGATGGGTGGTTTCAGGGTTCATGGGTTGACATATCTTCATCTCCATCTTTATTTTCACATGACGAATCCGACCGACCGTTATTCCTTTCCATACCTAGGCAATTTTATGGTCGCGGTTGTCGGGTTGGCGCATACGAACTGGCCTTTTCTTCTTCTCGCTCGTTATCTCTTTCTAGATATATTCTTAGTGGTCTTTATATGGTAACTGGTTTCATATTTGGTGGGTTGACATGTCTTCATATCCATCTATATCCTCACACGACGGATCCAACCGACCGCTGCTCCTTTCCATACTTAGCCAATTTTATGGCCGCCACTGCGGGGTCGATGATTGCGAACCCAATTGTTTATCGTTCTGTTATATACATCTTGCACTTAAAACATATGTGATCTACAATTCCACCATGGGTTCCTCGTATACATTAAATTCGTTCAAAGTATCTGTTGTTTCCTTCCATCCCCAATAACTTCGCGTCCTTCCTTATATACATCAACAATGCTCTTACTAGTGACAACTGGACACAGTGGTACGAAAGATACTTCTGTGATTTGCAATTTATGCCTTAACTGGTGAGAACTCAGTAGGGGTTCGAAAGAATTTGCATTAATAATCAAACACTAGATGTTCTTCTGTGAGATACTTAGTCCTTTTTCCCTTGTCTTCTTCCCGTGTATTATCGCTTTCTAGTTATATACTTAGTCACGTTTCTATGATCGCAGGTTCCAACGTTGGTGTGTTGACATATCTTCATATCCATCTATATCCTCACATGGCGAATTGGACCACCCACTGTTCCTTTTCATACTTAGTGAATTTTATGCTCGCGGTTTCCGAGTTGGCGTAATTGAACTCTGTTTCTTTTTGTTCCATCATATACATCTTCCACTCAAAATTTTCGTGATGTACAACTCCACTGCGAACTCCTCCGTCCTTTTTCTCTTTTTTTCTTCCCTTGTATTATGGGACTATAAAGTATGGACATGATATTTTATAGAGCATGTATGGATTGTGCATTCCATACCTAGCAACATTTTGGATCGCGGGTTCTCGGGCGAGCGGGCTCAAAATTGGGCCTCCATTGTTCTGTGTCTTACAAATAACACCCATAATTCCGCGATATACAAATTGACAAGCGGACTTGCAGAATGAATGACTCAACATTGCACTTCTATTGTTCTGTGTCCTCCAAACAACGCTCCTAGTTCCATGATATACAAATTGACACACAGAGTGCAGGGATGGCAGGGTGGAGATTGCCATTGTTTATGGATGCTAATCCCTATGAAGTATCTAACAGTATCTAAAAAAATATTTTCAATACTAAATTAGCTCTTAGTAGTGAGAACTGGATACAGAGGTATGAAACAGTTGGCATCACACCCTCCGCAATATACAAATTGACTACCGAATTCTAACATTGTCCGCTCTTCCGTCTTACAGATTATGCATTCAAATTTTCAGAGCGATACATTTGAATGTCGGGGCCTCATGTCTTTTGCAGACACCTTGCCATCCTGTTTTGTATCCTCCTGTTTCCGGGTTCATGAAATGTCCAACTCTTGGATACTGTTTCAGGTTGGCACCAAGCTTCTTTGTACCACGGTTCACATATGTTTCAAAGTATCTGTCGTTGCCTTCCATCCTCACTAACTTCCTCTCGTTCCTAATAAAGATTGGTTGTACACTTACTAGTGACAATGGAACACAATGGTATGAAATAGTTGGCATCTGACCCTACACAATATACAAATTGACTACCGGGTTCACATCTTGTACTCAAAATTTCTGTGATCTACAATTCCACTGTGGACTCCTTAGTCATTTTTCCATTTTCTTCTTCCCATGTATTATGTCTCTCTGGCTATATACTTAGTCGCATTTATATGATCGTGGGTTCCAGCGTTGGTGGGCTGACATATTTATCTCCATCTATATAATCACACGATGAATCTGACCGATCGCTATTTCTTTCCATACTTAGCCAATTTTATGGTCGCGGTTGCCGAGTTGGTAGTTTCGAACTCTACTTCTTCTTGTTCCGTGATGTACATCTCACACTCAAAACTTCCGTGATCTACAATTTTACTGTGGACTCCTTGAACTCGCAAGCTTCACTCTACCATGGTTCACAAATGTCCTTCCTAATATACATTGGTTATGCTCTTACTAGTGACTCTTAGAAGTGGCAACTGCACACACTGATATGAAACAGTTCACATCCATCCTGTAAGATACCAGATATATAAAATATGCAGAACATAAATAAAATGCTAGAAATGGCAGAATAACAGTAAAATATCCAGCATAATCTTCACAATACACATAAATGATATACAAAACAACAATAGAGAAATCATTTTGATTCAGAAAGAAATGTTCACAGGCCTCTTCGAGGGGGCAACCTCCAGTCGAGCAGCGCTCTGTTACAATAATCTCCAAGCTAGGGTTCTCATACCCTCGACCCTTATTTATCGGTATATTTATACTAAATATGTCACAATAAGAGAAGCATCAGAGGAAGATCCTTCCTAGAAGTGGAAGCTTCTATTAGGTCTTCTTACATCCAGCTTATTCTATTTTATTAGAAAGGCCTTATTAATATTGACCTTTAATGCATGAATACATTGATCTACCTATGTGCGGGTTGGGACCTTAACATGCTCACGCCTTATAAAAACCTTGTCCTCAAGGCTTGAGATGTAGAGCTAACTCGCGAGAATGGAGGCTGGTTCCCAAGTGGCATCTAGCTTTGGAGTCATATCTCCTTTATTACTAGCACTCTTGATGGTTCTTTGGCTGAGACAGCAGCTCACGCTAGTCCAAAACTTCTTTTGGTACGTAGCCAAATGGATCGCTCTCTTTAGCTAACTTTCTGGAAGGTTGGTTTGAATTTGGTACATGGTTCCAATCACCTTCTTCAATCATGAAACATGAAAAACAGATGTAGCTTTGTTGATTGGGCAGAGCTAAGCGATATCGACTTGTCCACTTGAGAGCTGTAGAGGGCCATAGAATTTGGGTGCTAACCCGACAATGCTCGTCCTTGAGGAAGTTTGCTTATATGGTTGTAGTCTGAGAAACACATGATCCCATACGCAAATTGGCGTTCTGAGTGACCTTGATCTGCTTACTTCTTCATTCTATTATGTGCCAAGACCAAGTTATCTTTAAGGGTAAAAAGGATATACTCTTGGACTGTAAGTGTTTGGTCAACGCCTCAACCTTTGAGGTACCCGGTATTATAGAAGGCGAGGTAACCACGATGTCCATATCTGCTTCAAAGGAGTCACATAGTGGTTGTATGGTATGTAGTAGTGTTGTACCACCACCATTACGACGAAGGGTGCTCAGTAGGCCAGGTGTTGTTTTTTGGAGGTAAAGCACCTCATATATGTTTCAAACACTTGTTGACAACTTAGTTTGACCATGGTTGGGGATGATAAAGGTGAGATGCAATTGTGTGCCTTGTAGCATAAACAACTCTTGCCAAAAATTTCTTGTGAAGGTTGGGTCTTGATGGGAAACAATAATAGGTCGCGACATGCCATGGCAAACTTGAACTGGTCAGAAATTTGAGCTACGAGGATCTATAAATGGGTGTTGAAGAGGGCAAAAATGAGAATACTTGGAAAGGCGATCCACCACCACCATTATGGCTGATTTGTTCCTCGATTTAGGTAATCCTGTAATAAAACCATAGAGATATCATTCCAAATGGCAGGTGGAATCGAAAGCGGTTGGAGGGAGCCTGGAGATTTGATTGTTTCTCCCCCTTGTTGCGATGACACACCTCACATTCCAGCGACAAACTTACGGATGTCTATTTCATACCATCCTAGAAACGTTTGGCTTCGGTCCTTATGTTTTGAGTGAATCCTAAGTGTCAATGTGGGTGTAGCATGAAGCTCGAAGCACCATGGATTTGAGCTTGGATAGTTTACTTAAATACAAGCGTCTTTGTATCGAAGCTCATCACGGAGCCGGAGTACCCTAAGAGTCGAGCCTTGTTACTGCGGTTGTTGGATCGGAATCACGAACTTTTGGGATCTTGAAGTCATTTCTGGCGCACAGCTTGGAACCAATTAAGGATACAATGAAGGAAAGAAAAAGGATCCTTCAATGCTTCATATTTAGGGGCGGTGCATCAACCATGACATTATCTTTTTCCCTTCTTGTAAATGATCTCATAATCATATCAAAGAGCTTAGTCACCCATTTTTGTTGTTCTTGGGAGAAATGCATTGTTCGGAAGATGCCCAGGCTTTGATGGTTTGTCTTAATTTGGGACATTGTCTTTTCCCTTCTTGTAAATGATCTCATAATCATATCCAAAGAGCTTAGTCACCCATTTTTGTTGTTCTTGGGAGGAAATGCATTGTTCCAGAAAGTACTTGAGGCTTTGATGGTTTGTCTTAATTTGGAAGCGTTTCCCCAAGAGATACAGACGCCACAACTCAACGACATGCAGAATCACCAACATTTCTTTTTCATAAATGGGTTTGCCCAGATTCTTTTTAGATAGTTGCTTGCTAGTGAAGGCCAAAGGTTGACCCTCTTGCATAAGGAAAACGTCGATTCCTTTCCCTGAGGCGTCACATTCCAACACAAAGGTCTTTGTGAAGTCGGGAAGGGCCAGAACCAGAGTGGTGCACATGGCCGTCTTCAAGGTTTGAAAAGCTTGAACAACTGCTGGAGTCCAAGTGAAAGAGTTCTTTTTTAGGAGAGTTGTGAGAGGTGCTGCAATCTTTCCATAGTTCTTAATGAACTTGCGATAATACCCTATGAGGCCCAAAAATCCACGCAAGCTTTTGAGAGTCTTTGGGTGCAGCCAGTCTTGCATAG
Organism: Picea sitchensis; assembly: GCA_010110895.2. Lineage (NCBI taxonomy): Eukaryota > Viridiplantae > Streptophyta > Pinopsida > Pinales > Pinaceae > Picea > Picea sitchensis. Next base: position 150,666 of record SNQJ01S0025785.1, read on the forward strand.
CTTCAATCTTTTTCGGGTCCACCCTGACGCCATCCTTTCCCACCAGATGACCCAAGTATTCTACTTCAGATGCACCAAAAGCA
>SNQJ01S0025785.1:150758-193383 GCA_010110895.2 Picea sitchensis
AAGATCCTTCTAGAAGTGGAAGCTTCTATTAGGTCTTCTTACATCCGCCTTATTCTATTTTATTGAAAGGCCTTATTAATATTGACCTTTATTACATCCGAATACATTGATCTACCTATGTGCGGGTTAGGACCTTAACACATCCCTTCGCAATATAGAAATTGACTACCGGGTTCCAACATCGTCCCCTCTTCTGTGTTACAGATTATGCATTCAAATGTTCAGAATGATACAATTTGACCGTTAGGGCCATATGTCTTCTCGGGAGACCTTGTGACCCTATTTTGGATCCTCCTGTTCACGGGTTCACGAAATCTCCAATTCTTAATTAGTGTTTCGGGTTGGCACATTTGAACTCTGCTGCTTCTTGTTCTGTGATATACATATTGCACTCAAAATTTTCGTGATTTACAATTCCATCGCGGACTCATTGGTCATTTTTCCTTTGTATTATCGCTTTGTGGTTATATACTTAGTCGTCTTTCTATGATCACGGGTTCCAGCATTGGCGGGTTAACATATATTTATCTCCATCTATATAATCACACGACGAATCCGACCGAACGATGTTTCTTTCCATACTTAGCTAATTTTATGGCCACATTTTTCGGGTTGGCATTTTTGAACTCTGCTTCTTGTTGCGTCGTGTACATCTTGCACTCAAAACTTCCGTGATCTAAATTCCAGTGCAGACTCATCAAACTCGCAAGATTCACTCTACCACGGCTCACAAATGTTTCAAAGTATCTCTCGTTGCCTTCCATCCCCACTAACTTCGTGTCCTTCATGATCTACATTAGTTATGCTCTTACTAGTAATATACAAATTGCCCTCTGGGCTGTCCTACGATACCCTCTTCGTTGTTATGCGTATTGCACTCAAAATGTTCCGAGACATACAATTTGACCCTCGCGCCCTCACCTTCAACAATTGTACCTTGTAGCCCTATTTTGAATCTTTTTTTTCCCGTGCCCACGACCTCCGTACTTTCTTACTATGCAATTAGAAACCTTCCATGCTAACAGCTGACCATGTAGGAACCGTCAACATTGTCATTAATGGGTGAAATGCTCGAGGATATCTCCCATTATTACGCATTAAACCAATATGTGCGGAGAGTTATTTTGTCCCTTCCGATTGTTCATCTCGGACACGCGTCATCGTGTTGCCTTGCTCAAGAAATCTGCAATGCTTAATCGCTCTTTGAAATATCCGCCATATTCGCATTTCTATGTATGCAATTACTAGTGTTTAATGTTAACAACACATCATGCAACGACCGGACAAATTGTCATTAATCAACGAAAGTCTCGATGACATCTCCCATTCACAGGCTTTGGACCAAGATTTGCGCAGGGTTATATTATCCCTTCCAAATTTTTATTTCATTCATCGTCTGGAGAAAACAAACGTTCTTGTAGACTTACGGCAGCAGGTTGACAACAGTTTTGTGGAGATATAGTAAATATGTTCGCACATCAGGACCAGAACTTTCATTGGTCCAGGTCATACTTTTACTATTCATCGCATTCCACCCAGAACGAAGTGATTTGGACCTCTGGAATCGCTCGTGCATGCTGCATCCCTTAAGTTTTTTACTATAAGGAGGTGGTCTCTTGGTGCGCCGAAAAATATATTCCAGACCAAAGAGTTATTCCACTACGCGACCATTCTCCTGTTTCTTTGTCACCTTAGGTCTTCCATGAGATGTTAAAATTGCCTTAGCCAACATTGACATTCAGAGGACAAGACTACAACCAGTTTTTAGAAAAACATGATAACGAGTTGGACATCTTAGCCGACTTCATCGAAGACCCGACAACGGTTCCTGAAGATATCACAAGGTTGCAGGTAAGTTTATTTAGAAATCCATTCCGGGAAATTGCTTGGTTGTTTACAAGAATAATGGGACAGGCATCCACGACAAGCATTTCCCATATAATTATTTATATTTGTATTTCACAGTCAAGGAACAATACATTTTCGATTGGGAGAAGCTAATTTCCATTGAGATCTGTTCCTAGTTATCACGATTCAAAGAATTGAATAATTTTTATATGTCATCCTACTTGATTTTCGCAATTGTGCATTGCTACCCGTTTCCAAAACTTTCTCTTTACAATAAAATAAACTGTGGATTCGACCTAGTAACATTCTGGTACGAGGCCCTGTGGAGGCACAAGGCCTCCCATTGATTTTATGAAGTTTTTAGTGGCTTTGTCTTAGCTTTCAAAGATTTATTGTTAGGCAAGGATGCTCCGTGGATGTCTGGCCAGGCAACCAAGTTTTTGAACAGGAAGGGCACACTTGAGCAAAAAGAAAATCACAGTGTCCTCATGGTCTTTGGCTCTAAGGAAAATCCTGCTTTCCTTCCATGACACATCAAGGACAAGATGTTTGTTGCTGAAATAACAAGGCAATACAACCACTGGTTGCATTTTTTCCATGACAAGAAAAAAAAACAGTTCATTCCTCTGCCTTGGAAAGTCAGAGACTTCGTGTGTAGAAACATCAACAAGATTGATGAGTTTGCCGCCCATTTCAAGAAATTGAACCTAATGTATGCTGAAATGCTAAAAGGGTTCGACCCTAATGGGATTTTTCAAGAAAATTTACTGGCGGTTGGATTTAACAACTCTTTTATCCATAGACACCTGACCCAAGATAGGGACAGTGTTGACAATAATCCTGCTTCTGTCGATTGCGATGCAGAGACATTGTAAAGCGCGACTGAATTGTATATACAACATGGAAAAGTATCCAGTGAGAAGAGTACCTAGTCCCCCGCCAACACTCCCAAGAGCACGACATCACAAAGCATCGCTTTGACGATTCACCCCAGTAAGAAAACAACCCATAAATCTTTGAACGGAGGAGGAGATAAGAACCCTCCTCGCATAAATATTGATAGTTCTCACATAATTTCACTGACGAAGAAGAGAAAAAACAATGCAGGGCAGGCGGAGGAACCCGAAATTGAAAGTGGACAGTTGCAACTTGAAATTGAAACTGAGCACATGCAAAAAATCGGGTCGTCCGCGGTGGAAATATCTGAGACCGACTTTTTTTTACGAAGATGAATTCTTCGTATTCCAGAGCATTGTTTTTGACAACCAATCTAAAAGTATGGTCATTGAAAAGAGAGATGTAACAAACAAGAAAGACAAATCTCACACGGAGATTAACTTTAGGAAAATGTGGCCGTCTCAAATCTCCTCATTTCACCAATCAACCAGTGAAATTCTTCATGATTCCATTGGAGGAATTGAGACGGAAAATGCCAGTCTGAAAGACCGTCTCAACGAATTTGAGCAGGATTTCATTGCAACCCCAGAATTTGCCAGTCCTTTGGCAAAAATCGTGCCTGCTACCACTGCAGCCAAGATGAAAGTATCCTCTACCCTCCTTGCATGCTCTAGAGCCCTTGTAGAGAATAACATCAACAAAAGAATGCAACTAGTTACTGAAGCTTGGGAAACATTGCAAAATTTAGTTTCCTTCGGAAAGAAGGCAAATGATTTCCTGCAACATTTGGAGGCGAATTTAAAAAATGTTCAGCATTTCTGTGAACATGTGCTGGCCCATTTTTCCAACTATGTCGTCAACACATCGGAACTGAAAAGAAGACAAGAGAAACTCCCCTTCCCAAAGCAGACCAAAAAAGTAAAAGCATGTTGGAAAAATAAATTTAACAACCTGGAGCTCATTGTCAAATCATGTAAACAAGTCATATCAGAAAAGGAAGATTTATTCACAAGCTTGCTCCAAATAGACTTAGCCAGAAGTACCAACGAGGTTCAAGACCCAAACTTAATTTTCAAGTCCTTGTCAATCACCAAAGAAGCCTTCCAGGAACGAGTTGATATTTTAAAGGGGTTGTCTTTCGAAAAGTTTTACGTCATACTTGAACATCATCTAGATGAGCACGAGTGATGGGTACTGAAATATGCGACACACAATGAAGAAATTGAACAGAGTCTGCATAACATTTCAATGGATATAAGGAAATTAAAAAATGACCTTTACGACATAGAAATACGGGATGAAATCAACACGACCCCCATGAAAAGATACATCGAAGAATGGTTCCAACAGAGAATGGACAACCCCGTCCAGGAAGGGAAACAACCGGTCGACAAGACTCCATTGACCATCGATGACTGCAACAAAAACGCATCGGCTTCATAGTAAGTATACACTGGCATCTTGTTTTCTTTATCAATCCAGTTTACGTCTATACTGTCATCTTGTTTTCTTTATCAATCCACTTATGACCTCTTTAAACAGAAAACTGTAACCAAAGACTCATAACTTCCAATTTCTTCTTTTCAGGTCTTCCTCTCTACCATCGCACACTTCTTCTTTTGACATTCCTAATTCTTATACTTATTTTTTTTATGGTCCGCGGGAGCCCCAATCCCAGTCTATATGACAAACGCATTTAAATTTCCAGAAAGATGTAACAAACATTATTAATTTTTGATAAATTCCAAAGAAAACTGATTCAGGAATGCCTTTATTGTATACTAAATTTTGGGTGTCCAGGAACCTTTCTTGTTTGTTCCAAAGAAAAATAATTCGGAACTACTACATTTCTTGTGTCTCATTGTATGCTAATTTTTTTGTCTTGCACAACATTGTTACTATTCTATTGTATGCTAACTTTTTGGGTGTCTAGGAACCTATACTTTGATAAATTTTGATTTTTCTTGTGCCCAAAAGCCTTTGCTTTCAATCAAACTAATCCGGGAATGTTAATTTTTTGTTTTTCTGTTTTTCTCCACTAACCTATGTAACAGATGTTATTACCATTCTATTGTATGCTTTTAATGTTGATGTAATTTCTAGAGATATGTAACATACATTATTTATTTTTGATAAATTTCTATAGTCCGTCAGTCCGCTTATCAATTTGTATATCGCGGAGCTGTCGGTGTTATTTGTAGGGCACGGAACAACATAGGCCCAATTTTGAGCCCGCCAACCCGAGAACCCACGATCCAAAAATTGACTAAGTATGGAGCCCTGCTATATTTTTTGAGTCCTATTGTATGCTAAATTTTTTTTGTTGCATGATTTTGTTACTATTCTATTGTATGCTAACTTTTTGGGTGTCCAGGATTCTATACTTTGATAAATTTCGATTTGTATTCTGTCCAGAACCCTTTGTTTTAAAACAAACTAGTTTGGGAATGCTAATTTTTTTGTGTTTTCCTCCACGAGCCTATGTAACAGGCGTTATTACTATTCTATTGTATGTTTCTAAATGTTGATGTAATTTCCAGAGATATGTAACAAACATTATTTATTTTATCATAGGTTTCTATAGTCTGCCTGTCAATTTGTATATCGCCAAACTCTCGGTGCTATTTGTAGGGCACGAAATAACAGAGGCCCAATTTTGAGCCCGCCAGCCTGAGAACCCGTGATTCACAAACTGGTTAAGTATGGAATGAGGGTTCTATGCATGCTCTATAAAATCTCATCCCCATACTTTATAAAAATGCATATTTCATATGTATAAAACTAAATATCTACTTTCCAAAATTTGATAAATTTCAATTTCTTTTGTGTCCATGATCCCTTGTTTTAAAGATAGCTAATTCGGGAATGTTAATTTCTTTGTGTTTTTTTCTACGAACCTATGTAACAGACACTACTATTATTTTTGTGTTTCTCTCCAGGAACGTATGTAAAACGTATGCAAAGAAAAATAATTCAGAAATGCTAATTTTTTTTTGTCCAAGAAAAGCCTTTTTTTTAAAACAAACTAATTCGGGAATGCTAATGTTTTTGTGTTTTTCTCCACGAACCTATGTAACAGACGTTATTATTATTCTATTGTATCCTTTTAAATGTTCATGCAATTTCTAGAGATATGTAACAAACATTATTAATTTCTGGTAAATTTCTATAGTCTGCAACTTTGTGTGTCAATTTGTATATCGTGGAACTATTGGTGCTATTTGTAGGGCACAAAATATCAGAGGCTCAATTTAGAGCCCGCCAACCCGAGAACCCGCGATCCAAAAAGTGGCTAAGTATGGAATGAGGGTTGTGTGCATGCTCTATAAAATCTCATCCCCATACTTTATAAAAATACATATTTCGTATGTATAAAACTAAATATGTACTTTATAAAAGTACATATTTGGTATGTTTTTTCCACAAACCTATGTAACATACGTTACTACTCTTTTTTTGTATTTCTCTCTATGAACGTATGTAAAACATATGGAAAGAAAAGCCTTTCTTTTAAAGCAAACTAATTCGGGAATGCTAATTTTTTTGTGTTTTTCTCCACGAACCTCTATAACATACGTTATTACTATTCTATTGTATGCTTTTAAATGTTCATGTAATTTCGAGAGATATGTAACATACATTCTTAATTTGTGATAAATTTCTATAGTCCGCAACTCCGCTTGTCAATTTGTGTATCGCGGAATTGTCGGTGTTATTTGTAGGACACGGAACATCAGAGGCCCAATTTTGAGCCTGCCATAGAACCTGCGATACGACATCGTGCATGCTCTATATTTCATATGTATAAAACTAAATATCTAGTTTATAAAATTACATTTTTGGTATGTATAATTTACGCTGTCCAGGAACCTATAATTTAATAATTTTCAATTTCTTTTGTGTCCAAGAGCCCTTGTTTTAAAGATAACTAATTCGGGAATGCTAAATTTTTTGTGTCCAAGAACCTTTTAAATGTTGATAATTTTTTATTTTTTTCAAGAAAAACTAATTCTGAAATACTATGTTCTGCACATATATTTCAACTTGCTAGCCAATGTACTGATCACATTTACTCCCGTTCCAACCTGCCAGGACTACATTGCCATGCAACACTTGTTTTAAAAGTTATTCCAAGATAATAAAAAACTATATCACCCCTATTTTAAAAGTTTATTACATGTTGTTATCATTGGTCACAATTATGGTAATTGACGTACAGATGTTGTCTTGTCGTGCTAAATTCGCCTTCACTGAAATGGATGCACGTGCTTTTCAGCCAATTCGACTCACAAACGCTTTGGAAAGCATATCTACCTGTGAACAAAATCTTCGCTTTTGCACTCATTCTCTCCCATCAGGTTCATTGCTGCCCTGCATATATTCAAACAACTATATATATATTATTAAATAATTTTGATTTTATCTCAGGTATAAACAAGGCGTCTTACCCCACAGGTATTTGCTACTGGTTAGAAGATTTGATAGTATGGTAGATATCCTTTTCAATAGATATGGTAGATATCCTTTTAATTTTTCAACGTCAAATTATTAATAAAAATAATAAATCATTTTTTATTTTTTAATTTATATAAATTGTTAATTTTTTTATTTTGATGTTATAAAAATGATTGATTATAAATTTTTTTTATAATTTAGGATGAAAATTTTTAATATATTTTTAAGTTATAAATTATATTAATATGGATGTTTAAAAACTTCATATTAGTTTTTATCTAAAAAAAATCCAACATAAATTTATTTTAATTGTAAATCTAGTAAATATTAAAAATTAAAAATAAAAAGTTATTCAGAAAATTTATAATTATTATGATTTTATTTATATTTTTTAATATTATAATTATGTTTTAAAATTTTATTATTTTAATTTTTTTCAATTTAATACGAAATCTCAAAGTTTGGGGATTAATGAATTTATTGATTTTCCTACAATAATTTAATCTTAAAATTAAACAAACAATATATATCTTGCAGCAGATATTTATGCTTTATATGTGAAAATACATAACATATCATTAAATTTAAAGATATTTTAGAGAAAAATCAGGCCACGTGTCTGTTTATGCCCAGCCATACACAGCACGCCAAAGTGATCAGATAATAGGCAACCGTTCAGACCTTCTATTATTGATAGTGACTGACTGAGATTGAAAGCATCCTCTACCACTCTCTATTCTTCTTCCCCTCCTGCAATTGTTGACAGTCTTGGGAATGGCCAAACCTGCAAAGGTGAAGACGGTTATTGCTTTTACTAATATTGCAAAGCTCATTTTTTGGCAGAGTAACTTTGGAAGCGTTTGCTAGGTGTAATTTGCAGATGCAGAATTTTCTCAGTAGGAGTATGGGATGGGCAATGGTTTTGATGAATATATATTTGGAGGTTATAGTGGTAACAGTTCGATAACACAATCACCATGTGTTAGACTAGTTATTGATTACCCCAATTATACAAGAAAATAAAAAATAATCAAAATTGTTATTAAAATAAATAAATAAAAATGTAATATTCATTTCAAATAAATCCAAACTACTTTTAAAATAAATAAAAAATTGCAATATTCATTTCAAATAAATCTAAACTACTTCTAAAATAAATAAAAAATTGCAATATTCATTTATAATAAAACTCTTACATAAGTAAAAATTCCACTAGCATGATTGGTTTAGAGGGTCTCATTCTGTAATGCATTCCATGTCCAAAACTTGATTAGTGGTGTGGCCCAAGCCTAGTGAGATTTAAGGTGATTTAATAAAAACTAACATTTTATTGAAATAAATCATAATGTAAATTTAATTTGTTCAAATATAAATATAAATATTAAATTAAATTTAAAAATAAACCATTATTTAGTTTAAAGCAACAAATTTATACAATCAATCGTGAGTTAAACACGCGAGTGGTCCACAATATTCTACACAACTAATAAATAAAATTAAAAAACTCTTATTCAATTCCAAATTTCCTTGAACTATTGGTCATCATAAGATGTCTTTAGAGCTATGATAGCTAATGCTTTCAAACACAATTAAATCTTGGTAGCTAGCATCTTGCATCACAAAACCATTCAAACATTCTCATAATCAAAATCCAATTTAAAACCAGTTTTAAACAAATTAAAATTGAAATAAATCTAGCCTCAATAAAAACCTTAGACTTTTTGGCTTAATAAAACTACAACTTCCTTGTATGACCACATATTGTCAAAACCTAAGTTATGGTGCTTAGAGAACATACCCATATTTTTTTATGGGTGGTTGGACACTTCATTTCGACATTGGCTTCATACATTTCATAATCCATTAAGCTCAAATTAATTTCAAATTTCTTTGTTGATAAGAATTTTTTAATGCACGCTCTCATATCCATGAGCTTCAGAATTTGATTTCGTTCGTTATTCAAGTTCATAGTCCTTGAAAAAAATTGAAAAAATACATGTAACTTTTTCTAAAATTTCAAAACTCATTTTGGTTGAACACCGAAATTATGTGCAAAAGGTTTTATAGGCAAATATCAACATCTTGTTTGAAGTTTCACTACGCGTTTTTCATCCTTGTTATACGGTAATGGTATCAAATTACTAAAATTTGAAATATCATCATACATGACATTAATTTTAATTTGTGATGATGGCCTTGGGGTGCCAAATGCACCTAAGGGGAACCAAGGTGAAATTTGACGATTCAACCCAAAATCCTAGGGCCCAAATCACTTAATCACCCAACACGAGCTTCAATGAGGTCTTGGAATGGTATTACGATGTTAGATGTAGCAAATAGTTGGCTTTAAAATTAATTGACATGGCCCTTTCCACCTCATCATGCCACTTTGCCACATATGTGCACAAAACCCATTACACGCCCTTGTTGGAACTTGACATCCATCAATTTAGGTTTGTAAATGTGTTGATAATTAGAATATGTCATTGCATTTCCCAATGCAACTTGATATCATTGAGATACATCTTATTTTCTTTGTTGTTACCTTATGCATGCTTGCATTGATTTTCACACCAATCACCATTACATACTTGTGTTTTTGTAGGATATGCAATGATACAATGACTCCTAATTATTAGTCCCTGTCGTAGGTATAGAGGGACTATAGCGATCGATAAATTATTGACTTCATATTAGTTTGTCCTTTGACCACAAATATTTCCATATTATATATTGTTGGAACCAGGGAAATGAAACATTGATTTTTATATATAAAAAAGTATCATATGTGTCATGATCTAATTGGACAAGGGATTGGAGGTCTTATTGCCAGCTTCATTATTCCCAATGTTATATATGTTGGCATATCCAAAGTATTTGATCGTATATGGTCTTTTTGAATCATATATTTTGTTATGCATTCGTCGAAGGTGGATTAATGCTAGCATTAGTTCGAATGTTTGGTTTAGCATTTTATGCTAGGTAAATTTATGGCAATGTTTGATATGTTGGCATATCCAAGTTTGGCCTTCGAATACATTCTTTGGTGTTCGAACTATTGTTACAAAAAATATAATAATTTTTTTGGGATACGTTAGAGACCTGCCACATTGCATTTTTTTCTTAAATGTTTACAGAGCATTTCTAACAGACTTAAATGTTTACCTAACAGCCTTGGTAGCATTCAATGGTTGCTTAACAGGCTTGTTACAATAGATTTTCTTCCATTTTTTAAATTTATATGCTTCAACGACATTGTTGGTTCACTGGTTCATGCTTGTTTTTTGCATCTTCCCTTATTTCTTATTTTCATGTTGTTGTTGTTCTTGCTTGCCTGTTCGTGTTGTTGCAGCTTGCACGTTTGGGGTTCTGCAATCACGATTGGAACTGCGTCATTCCTGGTGGAGTGGTTGTTGCTTGCTTCTTTCTTCACTGCATGTTGTTTATTATTGTTTGATTCGACTTTGCAGGGTTGGGGTCGTACGCCTGTAGTTGGGCCTTTTGGTGCTTCTTAACTGGGTTGTTGTTTGCTTCTTATTCTTGTTTGCCTGGTTAACTGGTTCATGCTTGATTTTTGCATCTCCTGTGATTTCTTATTTGTGTGTTGATGTTGTTCTTACTTTCCTGTTCGTGTTGTTGCAGTTTGTACGTTTGGGGTTCTGCAATCGCGATTGGAATTGTGTCATTCTTGGAAGAGTGGTTGATGCTTGCTTCCTTCTTTGTTGTATGTTGTTTATTGTTGTTTGATTCGACTTTGTAGGGTTCAGGCCCTGCACCTGCAGTTGGGCCTTTTGGTGCTCCTTAACTGGGTTGTTATTTGCTGCTTGTTCTTGTTTGCCTAGGGTTTGCAATGTTGGGATGTTGCATCCACAGTTGGATCTCTTCTTACATTCTTTTGTAGTGGAGTCTTCATAGAATACTATTAAGATAAAACAACATACAAAAAAATTGCATTCGATGTAAATTGCATCTCTTAAGCGTTGAACCAGAGTTTGTTGGCCTCAAACTATATTTCATAGTTGTCGGTTTCAAACTATATTTCGTAGCCGGTGATGCTTTTTCCATGGATTATGTGTTGCTATGGTTTCATAGTTATGAGAATAGGTTTTGTTGTGTGAGCGATATAGTTGTTCTCTCCCTTTTATTTTCCTCTTGTAAACTGTGTTTCAGCTCTATAGTTTCTCGCCTTTCTGTGGTCATTCCGACTGACTGCCATTCGGTTGCATACTTAGACAGTTTTATGGATGCGGCTTTGCGGATAGGTTCTATCGAACTATGACAGGTCGTGTTTAGTGTATACATCTTGCACCCAGAACTTTCGTGCTCTAGAATTCGACCCGACACTCCTCGAACTCGCAACCGTACCTCTTCCTGCAATGAGTTTGTCTATTCTACCTAGCTTTCCATACTTAGTCAGGTTTTCAAAATTTGACGGGTTGACGCCTTTTCGGGTTCAGAAAATTTAAAACCATCCCCGCTACCTTCCGTCGTTCCCAATAGACATTAAATATGCTTTTAAAAGTCACAACTGACTAGACAGGTTTGAAAAGATTGTCTTTAATAAGCGGAAAGCTCGAGGGAATATCTAATTAAAAGGAATAGACATGCGAATATTATGGGATCTGGTAATTTCTTTTGCCTGCATTTTGAATTTGATAAAAATAAATAAATAAATAAAATGGCTCTTTTAGTTTTCTTAAAGGCTTCAGCATAGTCCACGAACATGTTACCCATAGAGGCCTTTACGTCGTGTTCCTCTTTAATATTGTGCATATCTTAGATGTCATATTTGAGAATCTGCTTGGATATGGGAATGTTAATACGTGCTATTAGTCACTATTCAACGTACATATTCAAAACGATTGGCATTAATAAGCGAAAATATCGAGAACATCTGTCATTAGAACGAATTAACACAAAATCTACGGAAGATCATCCAGCATTGTGTTGATGGGACCTAAATCCCTTTGAATCAACAGTAGGAACCAAACCCGCCACCGAGGCCCAATTAGACTCTGCATCGTTTAAAATGGAATGGTTCTCTAGATCTTACGATCCGATCGATTTATCGATGGGCTTTCTGTTTCTTTGTGAAGGCTCTTCCTTCAGTTGGAACTATTTCCTTCTATATTTTCTCTTGGGTGGAGCTGGTATGAGAGACGCAAGCCAATATAAACCAACTTGACTAGTAACAGGATTGAGTTTTAACTACTGGGAAGAGGATGAGCTTGGGATAACCCGCTGCTCAAACATGCAGACATTGATTCTATGCCAAAGGGCCTAGTACTAATACATTAACCAAATGAGCATCCAATTACTATATGAGAAACTAACTATCATAAATAAAACACATGTGTAACAGGATAGTGGCAAGCAAAATAATTCATCTACCATAACCATGAATCACATAATAACACAACGATTTATCTCCATCATGAAAGCAAAAAGCATCAAGACATTGCACTAGCTAACTTGACAATAGAATTAATTCCTCTTACTCATTACTACATCATTCATGAAATATGATAGGAAGTAGTTCTTCTCCAAGTCCAATCACATTGCATCTGATGGAAATAGTTTTTCTCTGGTCCAGAAGAACTTCTATGTCTCTGGTCCAGAAGGACTTCTAAATTCATAGCAGTCTCAAAATAATCCTCCACTACCAAGAAAGAAAATTTCTTACAACAACCATCGACCTTTGACTAATTGGTCGATATCCTTATTTATAATATAAAATTCAACCGAAATTAACAGCTAAGCACAGTTTGAACCAAACAAAAATCGCCGCGTGGTGTGATCATCCAACATTTTCTTTAACAGTCCATCCGAGATATTTCTTGAAAATGATGACTTCTTTCATATTCAGACCAACTGATAAACAGATCTTCAGAGGTTTGGGCCCATGGGAATCTGTGATGTTCCATTGGGGATGCATATATTCCTCTGATATCTACTGCATGTGCTCGGTACTTTACCAAACTGGCGTTCAACTGTTGCAGCATGGTTCAATCTTTGATCGGTTGTTCTGTGAATTATTGCACTTGCCTTGGCCTTGCATTGGTTATATTGGCGCATTCTTCAGCCCATAGCAAGTCTTGTTCGGAATGCGTCTGGAACACGTCGCTTAGGTTGATAAATTCATCGGGGGTGTCGAACTCAGGGAGCCCGACATCCTTCATTACTTTATTAATGTTACCCTAGTGTTTCTGGCACTTGGCCCATTGCTCTTGGATTTCTTGGTGTGGGTCCTGGGAAATCTTAGCCTAGTACTCAACATATCTCTTCATGTGGTCAAGACTACTTTTGCCTACCATCCAAATGCCATGTCTTTCCTGTTCTCGACCCTACTGGACTGCCTACATATATTAGAGTCTCTCTATCGCTTTTTGTGCCTTTTCATGCCATCGCTCCATCTCTTTGCATGTCGCGAGTGCCATGAGAATGTCCTCCTGGAACTCGACTATGTTCACGGTTAACAGGTGCCTTTCCTTCTTGAACTCATTGTAAGCTCCATTGAACTCACCTTTTAGATACACATCGGCCTGCGTAGCGCTCTTGTAGTACTCGGCGAGATGGCGCACATGCTCTATCTCCTTTAGTGTGGTGGATAATTCCTTTTCATCCCTCCTGTCTCTATCCTAGGCGACATCGGAGAGGGATTTTCCCACGCCGATCAGTTCAGATGTACGAGCTTCTGATGTGTTGATTAATTTTTCTTATGTGGTAACTAAGATGGAGTGATCCAAGGTGATCCTTCTCTTCTTGGACGCGCACCGAGGAACCACGAGTGGGCTTCAGACTCTCGTCGTCATTGTATATATGTATAAGTGTGCTAAAGGGATTGAGTGCTTTTGTTTCTATCGACACCCAACCTGTCTCTGGTTGAGTTGTCCCTCCTTCCGAGGGATTGATCAACGATGTTGTGGATTCATGGTTACCTAACCCATTGGTGTTATCGAGAATTGTGGAACCAGGATTGCTTGACTCTGTTGAGACGCTTTGGACAGTATTTGAAATCACATGTCTTATGATAAGGTACGGGTGATCCTACATTTGCTTCATTAGTAGCTGGGTTTGCTGATATAAAAGCGCACCCCTCTCTTGTGCAGCTTGGTCTTCAGGGGAATCCCTGATTTGTACCAGGGATTCATGATAAACCGTCGCCGCCTCGATGCCCTCCTAGAGATCGCCTATTTCCTTGTTGGATTCATATGATGTAGTTCCTTCCTTAGCCCTGAGGATTTATTGGGTTGCCTGCTCCAAAGATGTCGCTTGTTCTTCCAAACTCATAGCTTTGAATCTAGTCGTTCAAGGATCAACCCTTCTTGACACTACTTCATTCCAATCTTGAGCATTTTCGGTGAAGATTTCATCTTCGAACCGATCATGGGCATAAGGCCAATAGGATGATACCTGCGATGCATGTTGGAAGACCAGACCCTTGGGGTCATGCTTGCGAAATCGACCGTTTTGGAATCGAAATTATAATTGACCTAGCCCAAGTTGCTTAGGATGTGCGGTGTCTTTGACCATGTAGAAGCCAATATGAAACCCATACGGTATGAAGGCCCTCTTATTGTCTTTTACTAAAGTTGCATTGTATCCTTGCAGGATGGTCTGATAATAGATCTCCCCTAACACTAGTTGGTCGGGAACATAAATGGGTAATAAGTGGGGTGACCCTGTAGCACTGAAAACCCTGATGTAGGTTTCTTGCTCATCTAAATACCAATGACCAACTTTGGCTATAACCTTCTTTGCTTCATTTGACAACCTAGGGCATTATTTTCTGAATAGCAAGAAATAAATGCGTGAAATAAACTAATTGCAGATAACAACATAAGACTTTTTGTACCTGTTTTCCCATAATATGTTGAAACATACATGGACCGGGAGCTCAGAAGAGTTCCAATTTAGGTTCATCCAAGAGAAAGTGTTCCTGGTGCAGACGATGTCTAGCAAATATGAATCCATGTAGAAGGCGGGAGTATCCCCTTCCTTTGGCACTTGAGCTTGCCATGTGCAGGTGCTCAGCTGTTTGGAGATAATGGCATCCCAATTGAAGCATGTGCTTGAAATGGAAACTGTGAAAGCTAGAGGCATCCAAGCTTCTGAGAACCGGGAGAAATATTTCTCCCCATGCAACCTGCAGAGTAGGGACATGAGATATATGTATGGTTCTCTAAGATTGATCGTCGGGTACCAATCGACAATCTGGTTTGTTAATTTTGTTTCTTCTCTCCACCATGATGCCATGATTTTGCTGGTATCGTGCGATGCATAGAAGATCAAAATGAAATCAGTGCTCAAATTTAGCTCAGACTCCCTGAGCTTGTAGTAACTTTGAACCTCTGATGGCAAGAAAACCCCGATGCATTCGCCATTATCATCGTTAATCAAACATTTTTGTGCATCAACGTGGTCAATCAACCACTTCAGGAGCTCAATGCAAGGAAATACCGGATATCGGCTTGCCACCATGTGCAGATAATCCTTGCGAATATTTGGGAGGACCTCGTCATCGAGCTTCCTTGTATCAGGATCGTTGTGCGGGGTATATTCGAGGGGTTCTTCTTTCTTGATTTTCTTGAACACTTCTTCCCAACAAGGAAAAGTTGTCTTAGCTCCAATACTTGCCTCTGTGTCTCCGAAAGATGGGGGCTGGACAAAGGGATCCTTGGTGATCATCTTAATGACGGCCATTGTCTTGGAAGCAAACTCTAATTGTCTTGCAATTGCTGGGGAGGATCCTTCTCCTACTTCTAATTCTTGTAGTTTTGGAGCTCTCGATGATTTCCTAGTGGAAGGCTTCTTCGGAGGCATTGTCCCCTGTAATTAAAAATTCCCTTTAAACACATATACAGAGTAGCGTTGGGTGAGGATATATAAAATGGAACGTAAGAACACCATTAGCAGATACATACCTGTAACGCTTACTAAGATAATTGTTTAATACTCACTGAACTTTGGGCGTTTCCTCCATCCTGTTAGATTCACTCTTCCGTTTGTTCTGAATTTCATGTTGCGCAGAATACTATCATAAATAATGACTCGAACAGGTATAACTGAAGAGGTACTACCAGTCATATCAATTAGTTAATGCAAGTAATGAGTGCAGATTCAAAATAAACTACTATCGGATTTCTTCAGATAAATCTTAGTTGGTCGACGGCGGAAGCGTGAAGGAAGATGCATTGTATCGACGAGTTTAACGATTCCTTTTGATTCACGCATGAATTAGTAACTAATGCACAATCTATGAATTAACTACTAGCTTTGAATGTGGCATATCTGACACATTTAGGGGTTAAACGTCTCGTCACGTCACATCACTCCAACGTATAAATCGGGGATCGACTACTATCTGAGTGTATACTTATAATGATATCCTCTTGATAAAACTTCTGACGCTGATTATATCGGGGTTGGTGATCAGGGAAAGTTCAGGTACGTAGCTTGTCGGCGGGTCCTCATCTTCATGAGACTTCATCATCGAAAACTTTTCGGGCGTCGACAGTTTGCGATGTCACTCTTCTTTATGCGCGGCGCTTACTGTTACACCTTTCTGCCAAAGCCGACGGATTGTTCTTCGGAAAGATCCTTCGCGAGGCTTATTCATAGAAAAGAAACACTTTCATCGACCGACACTGATGAAGGTCGACATTCGGCTATTTTGACTTCTCAGACAATTTTTGTTACCTTTAACTTTTACCGATGCCGAACTTCTGAAGCGAGTCGGGGAAAATTCTGGATCGCTGATTCCTGGAGTAGTTGCTACATCTTTTTTAGATTTAAGATGATGCTTTGTTGTATGTTCAAGTAAATTTTAATCATTTCAAACATGAAACATATTAGATAAGATAAAGTATAAGTTTCATACCAAGGCGAAAACAATCAAATGCAAAAGATGGGGTAGTACCCAAAAAGGAAATGGTCACAGACCTTTTAGGGTGTGTTGAGTGCTCAATAAATGGCGATTCACTGGGCGAATGCAGAATCTATGCTTTCTACTTTGTTTCCCTTACCGAACCACGAAGTAAATATCTATGGTACTTCTTTTATTCGTATTATATGATTATTATTATTATTATTATTATTATATATATTATTTTTATTTTTATTTTTATTTATTATTTATTTTATTTATTGAAAGTATTGTTTTAGGGCTTGGCCATTTATGGGAGGGCATCAGGTTCCCCTCTCAGATTCTGCAACCAGTAAGTGCTCGCCCCGATCTTCTCAACCACCTGGAAAGGTCCAAGCCATAGGTTCTGAAATTTAGAATGTTTCCCCTTTGGTTCATTCGCTCTATCCCATTTCAAGACCAAGTCTCCTACTTCAAAATTCTTCTCTTTAGCTTTATGCTTATCGAACCATCTTTTCATTATCTGTTGGTGCGCTAAGAATTTTGACTTATCCTTTTCCCTCTCTTCTTCCATCATGAGCAGAGTGTTAATTCTTTGTTGCATGACCGACGATGGTTCCTCGTTGGAATCTTGGGCCAATTGAAGAGATGGAAGATAGATCTTGTTTGGGAGGATGACTTCTTTTCCATAGACCAGAAAGTATGGGGAGTTCCCTACAACTTCTTTGGGTGTGATCCTATCGGCCCATAGGGCATTATGAATTTGGTTATGCCAATTTCTTTGATTATCTGTAACCGTATTCTTTAGTATCCTTACCAGGTTCTTATTAGTTGATTTCACCACACCATTTCCCTGGGGGTCATAATTTGCAGAGTACTTGATTATGATTCCTTTGTCTAGAGCAAACTCTATTAATAGGGTAGAAGAGAAGTAAGCTGCATTATCAAAGACCAGAACAAAGGGGACACCAAACCTTGTGATCAGTTGTTGTTCTATAAATTGGATTACTATCTTCTCGTTCACATGAGTCAGAGGAATGGCCTCAGGCCATTTTGTGAAATAGTCGGTGGCAGTAAGAATGTACTTGTGGAGTTTTGCAAAGCTAGGCATAATTTCTCCTATGATATCCAACCCCCACTACTCAAAAGGCCTAGAGACAGTCACAGGTTGAAGTGGGACTGCTGCCTTTTTCTCCTTTCCAACACTTATTTGACAAGTCTTACAGTTCCTAGCATAAGTATGAGCGTCTTTAAACAAGGTGGGCCAGTAATAGCCGGCTCTCAAAATCTTATGAGTAGTGTTTTTTGCTGCAAAATTTCCTCCGGTGGGGCCTTCATGGAGTTCCTTTAGTACTTTGTCAGTGTTTTCTTGTTTGAGACATATCAATAGTACCCCATCATAGTTGATTCGGAAGAGCACCGAATTTACAAGGCGATATTGTGCAGATTTTAACCTCAGGGATCTCCTTTCCCTAGGGTTGAGGTTCTCAGGACATGTCCCATGGTGTAGAAGATAAGTCAAACCCTTGTACCAGGAGCCTTGTCCAAGGGAGATGTATTCTACCCCTCCACACCATAGTGTTATTTTGTTTTCCCACCCAAAATCTTCAATTGCTCGATCTTGGGCTTCGGCTACGAGCTTGCACAAAGCTTGTCCCTTTACCATTTTGGTAGGTTTTATATCTAGATAAAATTCCTGCACTACTGCCATCCACTTCCCTCTTCTTTCTCCCATCTCTTGTCGGGTAAATAGGGATCGGACCGCAGGGTGTGGCACAATCACCTTAGTGTGATTCTTGAGTATGTAAGACCTGAAATGCTTTACTGCCTTATAGACCACGTAGGCATGCTTGTCTACGGTAGGGTAATTGAGATCAACTCCTTGAAGATTGGTACTCATAAATGACACCGGGGCTTCATTTGTCCTCATCCTTTTGGCTCAAAACCGCTGCTAGCGATTGGTTGGAGGCGAAAGTATAAAGGAAAAAGTCTCTATTGAAATCAGGACTTCGCAACACCGGGGCCTGGGATATGGTGGCTTTGATATTGTTGAAATCTTCTTTTCTCTCATCATCCCACTTAAATTTGGCATCCTTGTGAATCATCTTTTGTAAGGGTTTGATGATTTCGGAAAAATTGGGAGTGAATTTCCTCACAAAATTGATTTTCCCTAAAAAGGACTGCATAGCTTTCTTGTTATGGGGTAGCGGGAGTTGAGTTATGGCCTTAATCCTTTCTGGGTCTATGTGAATCCCTACCTGAGATATAATATGACCTAACAACTTACCTTCCTCGATACCGAAGATAATTTTCTTAGGGTTCAGTGATATACCGTATTTACTGCATCTCTCAAAAATCTGAGTTAAGTGTTGGATGTGCTCTTCTCTATTCTTCGAACATATTGTTACGTCATCTAAATACACTACCACACACTTATTAATAAGTCTCCAAAAATCCACATCCATGGACCTTTGGAAGGTTTCTCCTATGTTGAGTAACCCGAAAGGCATGCGTTTATAAGAGAAGGTTCCCCATTTGGTTCGGAAGGTGATTTTTAAACGATCTTCCTCTGAAACCAATACTTGGTTGTAGACTGAGAAATCATCTAATAGAGAGAAAATCTCCAAGTCCGACATGGTCTGCAGGAGTTGTTCCATCGATGAGACCAAATAATTGTGCTTTTCTGAAGCTCTATTGACGTTCCAAAAATCTACGCATAGTCGGATTTCTCCCGACTTTTTTCTCACCGGAACAAGATTTTCCACCTAGGAGGAATGCCTAACCTAGAAAATTATCTTCGCATCTAGAAGCTTCCTTAATTCCTGATACATGAGAGGCTTGTTGACGGGCGAAATTGACCGCTCGTCAAGTGGAGGGGTGGATCCGGTCCGGGGTTGTCTATATAACCCAAGCCGTTTGGGATGATCCACTCCGACGGGTTTAGCAGCTCCATTGGCCGATCTAAGTCCTAGAAAAACGAAAGAAAAACTAAACTAAAGAAAAACTAATCTAAGTGAAAAGCAACTACATCAAACTATATACAAATCTAAAACATATATATAATTTACTAACTAATATCATAAAACAATAATTCTACTTATTTAAATGTTCAGCTATCAACAGAATTATATATATACAGTATTCACAAATTACAGATTTTAAATTGAAAACCTGCAAAAATCATTTGTGAACTGTCCTATGATAGCAAAGCTATTATTTTTGGATTTTTATAATTTTTATGAGACAGAAATAAACTAACAACTATCTAAGCATAACAATAACATAATAATCCTAATCTGTAAATCTGAACTATATAGATGGACAGTGAGAGGCATTTAGATTTACATATTAACTGAAATACTTAAATAGCACTAATAGACTAACCTGTAGTAACGCTTTCCAATTTGTCCCGTGCACAATATCCGATTTAGCTGTTCGATGGGGAAAACCCGCACTCGATTTTCCACAAGATTCTCGTAAATGGGAAGCAACAACTCTCTTTGAATACTAATGACAGAACAAACCAAACATAAAACAACAACAATCTTATAATTTACAGATCATCACATTTAGATAAATCCCAGTGCGAAGATTTGTACATAACTGTTTATTTAACAAAGAAGATAAACCTTCTGTTCATTAAATTCAAACAGGATAATTGTTGTACGTAAAATAAGAGACATCAAATATGGACAACATATAAACCAAATCACATCAACCTGCAACAAATTATGATAGCTAAAGTAGTCAATAATTTGATTACAAACTGATATGAACAAAACTCGAAATAAAAGTTTGATATATTGAAAGCTAAAGCTGTTACAAGACATTCACTTTCATTCCAGTTTGTATCATGATAAGTCCATAGTCTTTGTTCTCCCAACCGTGATGGGTTGTTTACAAAAAAATAATAAGTATATAAAGGCCACAGGGTAAAACATCCCTCTGGGAATTATCAAAAACTGTTTGCAAAAAACATGGGAACAATCTCCCAAATCTCTATTTATAACTAAGACTAACAACCTAAACCAAAACTATGTAACAAGAAGCATCTAAACTGCCACAGCAGGTCCAATTCCCATAGAAATTTGTATGTACCTGTAGATACACAAAAATACATGTTGTTCAGATTGTGTTCATTTGTAAAATCAACAGAAATTCAAATTTTATGACTAGCTAACATAATCTCACGATTCTGTAGCTAGTCATATTTACAAACATAATTGTATTAAATTAATCTAATGGTGATAGACATGTATGCTATCTATCAAACAAATCCTTAATTACTAATTCAAAGCAAAGCAAATCATTCAAGCTAAAAAAAACCGAATCTTTTATGCCAATTCAGAACCAACGAAATCGTAATTGAGTCCATTTCAATCGAAACAGACTATAATCGATTTATCAAACAAATATTTGGTATGAATTCAATACAGACACAATCAGTTATGTCAATAAAAAACTAACATAATCGTTTTTTCATCAACAAATTATATACTATTTATCAAACCAATCTTTGATACTAATCCAACGCATACAAACGACTATGCTAATTCAAGACATACAGACTCGTTTCTGAATCAAACCAAACATAACTAAATCAAACTAACTTAGAGCCAACACAATCGTTTATACTAATTCAAGAACAATAAAATCGTATTAAATCGGTTTAATCAAAACATAGCTATATTCGATTTTAGCAAACAAATCAACGCAAACACGATAGTTTTTGCTAATTCAAAACGAAATCATTCTTGCTAATTCGAAAATAACAGAATCATTTTTGAATCTATTCAAACAAAACAAAACTAATTCAGGGCAAACACAATCGGCTATGCTAATTCAAACCAAATCATTCAAAAATCGATGTTGAAATAACATACCTGGGCTGTAGGAAAACGATTCGGTTAAGATAACTTTGAGTTAACAAAGGAAGTAGCTGCCTCAACATTTCTGAACACGATAGGACCCGTGGTCTTTTGCCTCTTATCGTAAGCTTGCAGCCTATCATTTTCCTTTGACAACACAGTAACCCGTTCCTCCAAGGATTTAATTCTGGATTGCAACAGAGGAACATCCGTGTAGGTTACGTTCAAGCCAAGAATTGCATTGAGTACACGGTGGTTGATCGGGCCTTGGCATTATAGGTGAGGGTTCTTTTAAGTTACCAGGGGATGCACTGTCAAACTTAATTCCCGGGAAGTTAGGGTCATCCTTGAGGCACGGTGGGAGGTTGGATACGTAGTCATAGGGTTCAATAGAATAGAGACCGTGTGAATACGGGTATTCCTCGGCCAAAAAACGTTCAATCTCAGAGTTCGAATCCTCGCTCAAAACAATAGGTTTCTGGTCTGTGTTTTGTTTGGGCTTGTTCCGAGCACATCTAGATATCCATCATGCATTATTATTTCCCTTACTATTGGCATCGGTATTACCCTTGCCCTTCTTCCTTACAGGCCTCTTAACGGTCTTAGTATTGTCTTTAGAACACTGGTCAGGCATGGTATCGGGTAGGTCAATGTTGGGGCAGTTCGAGGGTTTGACAGGGGGTAGAAGGGTAGGAGGTGGCACAACAGGCCCAACCAGGGTTTCGGTGACCATAGTCTTGTCCACTTGAACACATTCGGGAGTGGCAAAGCCATTCCTTGATAGGAAAGATTTCCAACTGTCACCACTAAGCCTCAAATGATGAACAATAACGATTTTGATCAAGCAGTGATGAAAGAGGCTGGAATCAACCTTCTCCCTCTTAAATCGTTTAGACATTTTATACAGGCTGCATAAGAGGTAGTGAGGCATATTCAGAGGGAAGTCTATGAAATTCATAAGCAACCGGAGATGGTAAAGAAACACTAAACCATAACGACCTTCGCAAGTCATGAACTTCTTAACAATGGCTAATAGATCATGCCACCTAGACTTAAGGGCAGTGACAGGCATACCTCTATCACAACTGACAATTTTCCTCGATGTGAACATAAGCGACCATGGCACTTCGTCCACCTTTGAATTCTTAAACCACCTCTGCCCTTTAGCTGGTAGACCCGTGGCTGAACTGAGGAATTCTTCATTTAATTCCAATTGGATGTCTCCAACCTTAGCCCTGCATTCGTCGAATGTGAGGGAAAACTATTGGGCGACCGCGATGTTGAAACCCTCAAATTTTTGGATAAAAACTAACTAGCCACTATTCTCCAGGTCTTCACGAGCGTTGTCAAATAGCAGGAGCATTTGGATGCCATTAGGTTCTATGCGCACTATAGGTGCCATAGGAGAGAGCACACAGTGAGCAGGGTAAATGGATAGGTGGTTCGCCAGGGTATACGCAAAACCGAAAGCTCACAGGTTTCCCCAAAACCAACAAAGGTAACCCGATATACAAGGCAGGCATTAATGCCTAAGTGTGTGAGGGTGGTGGAACGAAACAAACCCATGCAAAAAATTCATATCGAAATGTACAATCGACGACGCTATGGTGATTCAAATCACTATTGGTGTGTGTTAAAAGAAATGTAAACGACATGCCAAACAAACAACTATTGAAAACCATGATAAGTCGACCCGAATATTTGCACAAACAATAGTGTTTGTATGATTTAAAACAAAACAATATTTCGAATTTAGCACCAAAGATTTGACCATAAATTTATGCGTTGTATGAAACCATCGCACCAAGGAATTTGATCAAAGACAATAGAACATCAAACCACCATTGTATCAAGGACTCAATCACAATCACTAGAATACCATTGCATCACAAACTTACAAAATGAAGTCATATTAACAAAAATGCAAAGTAAGTAAAGATTTGGTGTCTTGCCATCTGTGTGACCATCATTGAGTTAGAGGTGAAATGACCACATAAACAAGAGTAACCATAATAATCCAGTGATGATTTTAATAACATCGACATGACTTCAAACTCAAGGTTTTCATGCTTGCAGTCGTGAAAATGAAAACAAAAGGCAGGTGTGCAAATGCGCAAAATAATCATGTCGTTTTATTCAAAAGATTGCGATGAGTATTAAGGGTTCAAAAACCCTTGTGTAGGCAGCTCGTAATGAAAATATAAAAATCTGAAATGGCTGCCAACAATGGTGACACACTGGTAGAAGCAGTTATCTCTGCCAAAAGAACAAATCCAGGTTATGATAATGAGATGAATTCTAACTAAAAAACAACCAGAAAATTGTTTAAACATCATCATTAATCAAATATTCCAGTTGTGCTTAAAAGATGAAAACTAATAACAGTCTTAAGACAAGCGAGTCATGATATTAAAGATAAAATCTCCAATACCGTTGACAGAGCCACTGCTGCCAGCAGGCGTCCATAGCCTCGACAGGGTTGCCATTTAACCCACTCTGACATTCGTATCCCGCCAAGAAGTTCCAGATCAGAATAAAGGACATTTTAAGGTCAAGAGGTTTCATATTTGCAAATTTTCATATACCCGACATTGCTTCGCTGCCAGCGGGCCTGTTCAGTACCCCAACGAAGTTTTCTCGGCATCATGCATGCATTTACTCACTGCCAGCAAACCTGTTCAGCATCCTGGCAGGTTTACAAGCACTTCCCACAACTCTTTTATGATTTATTTTTTAGTTTTGAAAGATATATAATTGAGCGGGGTGACGCTGAAAATTACGATATTTTAGACATATTTTTTGAGACCTTGAAAGCATTTTCAAAACTGTCCTTCATTAAGATTCAGAGATGGTTTGTTTGCAAAACTGACCTTCGAAAGCAGGGAGACATCTTCTGAGTTATTCCCTTAAGGAACAGGGACAGCGTAAGAAGATAATGGATGATCGTGACAGGCTTCACTTACAGACTGAAATCAATAAACTTCTTTCAAACAACAGTCTTTCCTCAACATGGCTGTAAATTTCAGAAGCATATCACAATTGATGTTTAGACAACTTTTCAGCAGTCATTTTAGAGGAATTTTTTTTCTGTTCTCTTAGTCTGAACAGTTCATAATGCAAGTATGTGTATTTCAATAGAAAAAACTGGTAGGCATAAGGGAGAAATCAAAACACACCAGTGAAGAAAGATTTGAAAGAAAATAAATCCACACACAAAAAAAATATGTACAGAAGGTGCATCTGAAAACCTCATGCAACAAATCCCTGAAAGAAAGTAGAAAAATCTTGTTTGATAGGAAAGCAGTCCTACTCGTGGTACCTTGGGTCAGGGTTGATTCAGATTCATTTATCTCTTTACTTTCCATTTAAGATTTTCATGACGATACCACGTTTTTGAAAATAAATGTTCAACTAAAAGAAAAGAGAAAAAGATCAAGGGGACTTCCCTGACAACAACCGTATTATGGTTCTTGTGGTGCACCCACTTGCGTTCATGACTGCATTATTACAAAGAGAACTAGTGAGAAATAAAACTGAAAGAAAACCTATTCCTAAACCTGCCCTAACTTTTAAACAAATCAGGATACTACGTGAAGTCATGTTTCCAATGTAGCCATCAGAGTAACTCCAATCCTGCAATGTAAACAAGATCAAGCATTACTAATAAGAATGGTAGCATATCAAAAAATGACAGAAACATATCACGCTTACCTGCATAATCAACATCTAAAAACAAAGTAAGCATGATCTTACCATTCCCTGGAATATTCTTGATGTATGAATCCTCCAGCCATTGTGCAATCTTGTCGTGATAAGGGTCATAATGACATGGGCGAGTGTAAGTAGGTTTGAAAAACTTGTCAGGATTACGAGGAAATGAAATAACCATCAGCCAAGGCTGAAATGCCCCATCCTCTTGATAGTTCTCTAAGTGTTCATTAATTTCTTCACATGGAGGATCTAAAAAACATATGTCATGCCTACTTCCAAGATACTTAGGTAAAAAGAAAGCAAGCACAACTTTGTCTTTATTATGAATTTTTTATATATATGAATATTCAAACCATCCTAAGATCCTGTCACAAAAATAGGGATGCAAACCATGAATTTGATGAAATGAATATATCAATGGGAAACTCATCATAGGAGGATTCGTGCAATCAATTAGATCATTGGTTTGAATGTTTCCTTCGATGAGATTGATCATTTCAAAATGTGAAGCATAAACATCAAGATTTGAGCTAATTAAAGAACGAATGTGCAACTTAGAATTTTTGATCTCCATAAGATATAATGCATTGTCTTTTTCAACAATAAACTATGTAAAATCATCTCGCAACATGTCCTTTTCCATTGTGAGTGATGAAAGTGAACAAGCGTCAAATCCAGTTTTATCAGTGTTATGCTCGGAATTAATTTCACCAAAATTTAGAATATTGAAAGGATATGATTGTGGTGGAAAAGAGTAGTATGTTGTAGGTAAGATGTCAAGTCCACCAGAATCTAGGAATAGATCAGGATATAAAGAATAAAAGGAATAAGAAATAAGCAGATGAAAAGAATCTCTTGAACTATGATACTCAACAATGGTATTCTCAAGACAATTCTCTTCACTTTCTTTAAAACTCTCACTCTGTTTTGGTGACGAATTCCTCAACATAATATGATCATCTGGATTTGCCTTTTGTGTGATAGATAATTCAAAATTTATGTGACAAACATCTAGTATTTCCTGTGAACAAAGTGCATTTTGAGGATGAAGGTTTAAAGTTTCTTCTTCTAGTTGCGTAACTTATTCTCTAATCAGTTTCATAGGAGTACTAGAACATTCAAGACGATTTTTGTCACTTAAGTGTTCTTCGATGACTGATTTTAAATGTTGTTTAGAGCATGAGTTACAAGAATGAGGGTATTCACATTGAGCTAGAAACAAAATATCTTCCATACTAGTCTTAGACTGAAAATACAATGATTCAAAGGAAAAACCAATTTGGTTATCAATAAGAGCCTGATCAATAGATTCTACCTCCCTGGCTTGTTCAACATTATTGACAGAATTTTTCTCTTCTTGCGAAGAAGATTGTTCTTGCAGTTGAGTGATAGGATTTGCAATTGGTTCTTCATTCGTGATTGAACATGACTGGATGGAAGGGATGGAAGCATCATAGAAGAGATTTAATGCCAATGACATGTCATCGAGATTAAATTTACAGAGGATATGATAGAATCTTGTCAAAAAGTCTTATGAAGATGAATCGTCGTTGATTAGCGAAGTATGAAATTCTTCACATAATTGATCAAAATCATAAATTTCAAAAGCATCTAGAAACTCATCTACAAATTGAAACCAATCAAAAATGTGACATGCTGGAAAGGATTCAAACCAATGTTTAATCCGTCCTCTAAAAGTAAAAGCGAACAGTCTGCATAAAACTCCTAAATCTGAGATGGCATGTTTGATGCATTTGCACCAAAACTTGTTAAGGTGGTCTTTAGCAGATATATTGCCTCCACCATCAAAGGTGAGTTTGGACAAGCGTGAGACTGTCTCGTTGGGAACATCGGGTAATGAGAAGTTGAAAGCATGTTCCAACACAATGATTTGGGGAGGCATGGGGGAAATTGAATACATTTAAAATAAAGGCTCCTACAAGGCCAACTTGTCAGTCGGCCCTCCTTCTAGCACCATTTGTTGACGGGCGAAATTGATCGCTCGTCAACTGGAGGGGTGGATCCGGTCCGTGGTTGTCTATATAACCCAAGCCAATTGGGATGATCCACTCTGACGGGTTAAGCGACTCTGTTGGCCGATCTAAGTCCTAGAAAAACGAAAGAAAAACTAAACTAAAGAAAAACTAATCTAAGTGAAAAGCAGCTACAACAAACTATATACAAATCTAAAACATATATATAATTTACTAACTAATATCATAAAACAATAATTCTACTTATTTAAATGCTCAACTATCAACATAATTATATATATACAGTATTCACAAATTACATATTTTAAATTGAAAACCTGCAAAAATCATTTGTGAACTGTCCTATGACAGCAAAGCTATTATTTTTGGATTTTTATAATTTTTATGAGACATAAATAAAATAACAACTATCTAAGCATAACAATGACATAACAATCCTAATCTGTAAATCTGAACTATAGAGATGAACAGTGAGAGGCGTTCAGATTTACATATTAACTGAAATACTTAAATAGCACTAACAGACTAACCTGTAGTAACGCTTTCCAATTTGTCCCATGCACAGTATCCGATTTAGCTGTTCGATGGGGGAAACCTGCACTCAATTTTCCACAAGCTTCTCGTAAACGGGAAGCAACAACTCTCTTTGAATACTAATGACAGAACAAACCAGACATAAAATAACAACAATCTTATAATTTACAGATCATCACATTTAGATAAATCCCAGTGCGAAGATTTGTACATAACCGTTTATTTAACAAAGAAGATAAACCTTCTATTCATTAAATTCAAATAGGATAATTGATGTACGTAAAATAAGAGACATCAAATATGGACAACACATAAACCAAATCACATCAACCTGCAACAAATTATGATAGCTAAAGTAGTCAATAGTTTGATTACAAACTGATATGAACAAAACTCGAAATAAAAGTTTGATATATTGAAAGCTAAAGTTGTTACAAGACATCCACTTTCATTCCAGTTTGTATCCTCATAAGTCCATAGTATTTGTTCTCCCAACCGTGATGGGTTGTTTACAAAAAAATAATAAGTATATAAAGGCCACAGGGTAAAACATCCCCGTGGGAATTATCAAAAATTGTTTGCAAAAAACATGGGAACAATCTCCCAAATCTCTATTTCTAACTAAGATTAACAACCTAAACCAAAACTATGTAACAAGAAGCATGTTCTAAACTGCCACATCAGGTCCAATTCCCATAGAAATTTGTATGTACCTGTAGATACACAAAAATACATGCTGTTAAGATTGTGTTCATTTGTAAAATCAACAGAAATTCAAATTTTATGACTAGCTAACAGAATCTCACGATTCTGTAGCTAGTCATATTTACAAACATAATCGTATTAAATTAATCTAATGGTGACAGACATGTATGATATCTATCAAGCAAATCCTTAATTACTAATTCAAAGCAAAGCAAATCATTCAAGCTAAAAAAAACCAAATCTTTTATGCCAATTCAGAACCAACGAAATCGTAATTGAATCCATTTCAATCCAAACAGACTATAATCGATTTATCAAACGAATCTTTGGTACGAATTCAATACAGACACAATCGTTTATGTCAATCAAAATCTAATAGAATCGTTTTTGCATCAACAGATTATATTCTATTTATCAAACCAATCTTTGATACTAATCCAACGCATACAAACGACTATGCTAATTCAAGACATACAGACTTGTTTCTGAATCAAACCAAACAGAACTAAATCAAACTAACTCAGAGCCAACACAATCGTTTATACTAATTCAACAACAATAAAATCGTATTAAATCGGTTTAATCAAAACATAGCTATATTCAATTTTAGCAAACAAATCAATGCAAACACTATAGTTTTTGCTAATTCAAAACAAAATCATTCTTGCTAATTCGAAAATAACAGAATTGTTTTTGAATCTATTCAAACAAAACAGAACTAATTCAAGGCAAACACAATCGGCTATGCTAATTTAAACCAAATCATTCAAAAATTGATGTTGAAATAACATACCTGGGCTGTAGGAAAACGATTCGGTCAAGATAACTTTGAGTTAACAAAGGTAGTAGCTGCCTCAACATTTCTGAACACGATAGGACTCGTGGTCTTTTGCCTCTTATCGTAAGCTTGCAACCTATCATTTTCCTTTGACAACACAGTAACCCGTTCCTCCAAGGATTTAATTTTGGATTGCAACAGAGGAACATCCGTGTAGTAACGTTCAAGCCAAGAATTGAATTGAGTACACGGTGGTTGATCGGGCGTTGGCATTACATGTGAGGGTTCTTTTAAGTTACCAGGGGATGCACTGTCAAACTTAATTCCCGAGAAGTTAGGGTCATCCTTGAGGCACGGTGGGAGGTTGGATACGTAGTCATAGGGTTCAATAGAACAACGACTGTGTGAATACGGGTTTTCCTCGGCCAAAAATCATTCAATCTCAAAGTCTGAATCCTTGCTCAAAACAATAGGCTTTTGGTCTATGTTTTGTTTGGGCTTGTTTCGAGCACATCTAGATATCCATCGTGCATTATTCTTTCCCTTACTATTGGCATCGGTATTACCCTTGCCCTTATTCCTTACAGGCCTCTTAATGGTCTTAGTATTGTCTTTAGAACACGGGTCGGGCATGGTATCGGGTAGGTCAATGTTGGGGAAGTTTGAGGGTTTGACAGGGGGTAGAAGGGTAGGAGGTGGCACGGTAGGCCCAACCAGGGTTTCAATGACCACAGTCTTGTCCACTTGAACACATTCGGAAGTGGCAAAGCCATTCCTTGATAGGAAATCTTGCCACCTGTCACCACTAAGCCTCAAATGATGAACAATAACGATTTTGATCAAGAAGTGATGGAAGAGGATGGAATTAGCCTTCTCCCTCTTAAATTGTTTAGACATTTTATACAGGCTGCATAAGAGGCAGTGAGGCATATTCAAATGGAAGTCTGTGAAATTCATAAGCAACCGAAGATGGTAAAGAAACACTAAACCATAATGACCTTCACAAGTCACGAATTTCTTAACAATGGCTAATAGATCATGCCACCTAGACTTAAGGGCAGTGACATGCATACCTCTATCACAACTGGCAATTTTCCTCGATGTGAACATAAGCGGCCATGGCACTTTGTCCACCTTTGAATTCTTAAACCACCTCTGCCCTTTAGATGGTAGACCCGTGGCTGAACTGAGGAATTATTCGTTTAATTCCAGTTGGATGTCTCCAACCTTAGCCCTGCATCCATCGAATGTGAGGGAAAACTGTTGGGCGACTGCGAGGTTGAAACCCTCAAATTTTTGGATAAAAAATAACCAGCCACTATTCTCCAGGTATTCACGAACGTTGTCAAATAGCAGGAGCGTTTGGATGCCATTAGGTTCTATGTGCACTACAGGTGCCATAGGAGAGAGCACACAGTGAGTAGGGTAAACGGACAGGGGGTTAGACAGGGTATACACAGAACCGAAAGCTCACAGGTTTCCCCAAAACCAACAGAGGTAACTCAAGATACAAGGTAGACATTAATGGCTAAGTGTGCGAAGGTGGTGGAATGAAACAAACCCATGCAAAAAATTCATATTGAAATGTATAATCAACAGCGCTATGGTGATTCAAATCACTATTGGTGTGTGTTAAAAGCAATGTAAACGACATGCCAAACAAACAACTATTGAAAACCATGATAAGTCGACCCGAATATTTGCACAAACAATAGTGTTTGTATGATTTAAAACAAAACAATATTTCAAATTTAGCACCAAAGATTTGACCATTAAATTTATGCGTTGTATGAAACCATCGCACCAAGGAATTTGATCAAAGACAATAGAACATCAAACCACCATTGTATCAAGGACTCAATCACAATCACTAGAATACCATTGCATCACAAACTTACAAAATGAAGTCATATTAACGAAAATGGAAAGTAAGTAAAGATTTGGTGTCTTGCCAACTGTGTGACCATCATTGAGTTAGAGGTGAAATGACCACATAAACAAGAGTAACCATAATAAGCCAGTGATGATTTTAATGCCATCAAAATGACTTCGAACTCAAGGTTTTCACGCTTGCAGTCGTGAAAACGAAAACAAAAGGCAGGTGTGCAAATGTGCAAAATAATCATGTCGTTTTATTCAAAAGATTGCGATGAGTATTAAGGGTTCAAAAACCCTTGGGTAGGCATCTCATAAGGAAAAGATAAAAATGCGAAATGGCTGCCAACAAGGCTCTAGGGATGGGTGATACTTTCAGATCTTTTGCTAGAAAGGTTTCATTTCGGGTTTCAACAGGATGATGTGTTGAATAATGTGGGTATCATATGTTTTCAAATAGGACCATGCGAAAACATCTTGGTATTGTTTGAATAATTTGAGGTAGGCTTTCCTCTCTTCCGTAGATATAGTTTTGCCAAGATTAACATTCTTTGGTCTCTTTGGAGTCCCGATATTTACAGTTTCATGGAGGGGACAAGAGCTACCAGTCTTTGCATTTTTAGGTCCTCTAAATCGTTCCTTTAGATCAAACAGATTCTCTAGATTAGATATCCCCCTCAGGATTCTGTGAGCCTTGGATTTACCGATATGTCTCCTTGCCCGAGGATCGGTTTCAGTCGATTTCTCTTGGAGCTCTTCATCGTCTATCGTGAGATCTTTTAAATTGTCCTAGTTGGTCAAGAAGTTTATGATTTTTTCGTCCCCTTCAAAAACTTTCCAATTAGAAATGTTATTAGGTACCGACGGTTTGTAGAGTAGGTCTACTGTGAATCGGGAAGATTCGTAATATTCTAGGGGTGATAGCCTGGAAGCGGATGTGGCCAAAGAGTCAGCCAAAACATTCTTGGCTCGGGGAATCGTTGTAATGTTAAATTCTTCAAAGCATTCTATTAACCTATAAACCTCCTATTGGTAGTTTTTTAGGTGAGGATAATTACAATGTATGGTATTCCTGACTTGCCTAATGATAATTTCGTAATCTCTGAAGACTTTCAACATTTTGACACTTAAGTCTATGGCTTTCTTTAATCCTTATACTAGAGCTTCATATTCGACAGTATTGTTGGTACATTCAAACTCTAGCCTACAGGATAGGAAATGACGTTGGCCTCTAGGATTGATAAGGATACATCCTTCTCCTGACCCTTCTTGTGACTTGGATCCATCAAAGCAGAGGGTCCAAATATGAGAATGAAAATCACTCTTTTCTTGTTCCTCATTGATCTCTTTCTCTTCGATCTCTTGTCTCGTAAGCTCTATCCCAGGTTTTTGGAAAAAGAGGGAGTCCCCTATCGACATCGACGATTCTTCTTGAAAGATCAGTTTGGAGTTTTGGGTAAGAGGAACAATGGACATGAGAGGAGCAAAGTCCCCGAAGTGGGAATCACAGGAGTAATTGCCCAATACGGGGAAATCTGTAGACGCGGGTTCGTTCGAGGTTTCTAGATCAGTAATCGTATGCTTCAGATATCTCTCCCTATCGATTTTGATCATATTCTTGTATCCTTTTAATGGTAACCAAAGGTGTGCCCAATCTATACTAAAATATCCTTTTAGCTTCTCGAACCAGTCTTGACTCAGCAACAATCTGTATGCCTATGGAATATCTACCACAATGATGTCAATTACTTGCATGAAATTAAGATGTGTCACTATCCTAATCATCACATCTTTGAGTTATCCCATGACCTTGACCTGGGTTCTGTCCAGTTGTATGACATGCTTATCACTTTTGAGAGAGACAACACCTAATTTATTACAAACGGCCAAGGGCATGACATTAGAAGAAGCCGCATAATCTACCAAACAATTGTGAAGGTTCCTATTGAAGAATTCAAACGTTAAAAGAAAAGGTGATACAAAAGGCCTCTTCTTCCTACCTTTTGAGTAGGTATTTACGGTTGGCTTGCTTACCAGATCAGTTGGGGACAGATTCTTCTGTTGACCATTTTCGACCGTCGGGTCTTCTACAGAGCTCAAAGCTTGCAGCATAAAGTCTTTCTACTGAGGAATCCTACATATATCCATAACTGATATATTAGCCTTTAGCTTCTTCAAATCTTCGACTACGTTGTAATCTAGTTTGGGGGATTCATGGGTATGGATGCTTATAGGATTTTTACCGGGTGTGAAAGGTATTTTCGGGCGATCGAGAGTTAACTTACTTTGCAAGGCCCAGGTGGCGTCGATATCTTTCGAGCCGGGTTGACCCTTACTACGTGTCTGTATTACTGAAACTTTCGTGGGATGTTCTCGAGGCTCAAACAGATCATCCGAAGGCATGATCATGTCGGGATCCTATACCAGCATGGTTGTGTCTCGCATTGGGTCAGCCTCCTCCTGATCAGCAATATTCATGGCTGAATTGCTTGACTGTTCGGTTAGGGAGACTTCATCCAGAAAACAATTGGCCATTAAATTCATGGCATGGACCCATTGAGGGAATTATCTTTCAGAGTGGTTCTGGTGGTCATAAGTACAGAAAGAATCAGATGCAACATTCCCTAGGTCAATGTTTAAGTTGGCTGGGTGAGGTTCAATTGCTTTAAAAGGTTGGTTTCTTTTAAATAAATGCTTATAGGGATTTTGGCTTTGGTTTCCCTCCCCTGTGCTTCTCTTCATGTCTATGATCTCATTGGATAATTTCTTAACCATGCATTGTAGGTATTCTATATCTCCATTACCCTTGTCGGGAGTTTGTTCGGTCGGTTTCCCTGGCGGTCTGGTTAAAAGGAGTCCTCTCCTAGGAGGGGGTTGGGTTTCTCTTTTTATCAAGGAGGCATGGCCTTCTTTACATCCTTTCATCTGGAATTTTGTTGTCTTAGCCTCTTCAAAATTCTTCACCAGGTTTTTCTTAGCAACCCTTTTTACGAACATAGAAATGGAAACTGGAAGCGCGTTGGCATAAACCCCGATTTTCAAATCTTGAGTTGGTTTCGCCATGGGATGGAATTTGTTTAGGATGGTCGTGAATATTTGATTGAAATATTTGACTCTTTATTTCAAGCTCATGGTGGCTATGAACAACTCAACCATCAGAGCTCCTATGGTAGTTTTCTCCACAAATTTGTCTAAAAAGTCCTTTTGGAACTTGGTCCAGCTGGTTATGGATCCTACCGACAGATTAAAATACCACGTGGAAGCTGAGTTCTCAAATGTGTAGGGAAAAATCCTATAGACTACGTCTTCATGTTGAACATTCATAAACCTTATCGCGGGTATGAACTTCTTGATATGATCTTCAGGTAAACCTAAAGTTTCGGGATCGTACATGGGGATCAACTTTTTCGGGTGTGGGGGAAGATTATGTACTCATCCTAGGACGGCCATGACGTCTCCGACCAACCAAGGTTGGTTGCCTTGAAGTGGCATTCCCTTTTCCTCCTCGTGATCATTATTACCTTCCATATATTCAGAATCTGATTTGAGGTCCTCTTCTTTCGAACAATCATTTGGCTCAAAGATGTTTCCGAATGGCATTTTGGGTATCAGATCAAGAGGCTCTTGGATTTCAGTGATCACAAAGTCTATTAAGTCTTCTATGGAGTGTACAAAAAATTCATCATGAGTGCTAACCACTGGCCTGCTTTGTTTTTTTCTTCAAGGGAGGATGGGAGTTAAGGATAACGCGTCAATTTGCCAGGCGTAGGCTCTAGTGATTCTCTGGAATTGATTCACTTCCTCGTGAGGAAGGGCATAGGGTATTTCAAGTTGAAAAGGTTCTTCCTTGGGTTGGGGTGAGTTACCCACTTTGGGGGTATTTAATAAGTGTGGGCTATCTGTTGAATGACTAGCCATGATTTAGGTGAGTTACCTAATTCCCTTTGACTCAACAGTAGGAACCAAACTTGCCACCGAGGCCCAATTAGACTCTGCAACGTTTAAAATGGAATGGTTCTCCAGATCTTGCAATCCAGTCAATTTATCGATGGGTTTTGTGTTTCTTTGTGAAGGCTCTTCCTTCAATTGGAACTATTTCCTTCTGTATTTTCTCTTGGGTGGGGTTGGTATAAGAGACGCAAGCCAGTATAAACCAACTTGGCTAGTAACAAGATTGATTTTTAACTACTGGGAAGAGGCTCAACTTGGGATAACCCGCTACTCAAACATGCAGATAGTGATTCGATGCCAAAGGGCCTAGTACTAATACATTAACCAAATGAACATCCAATTACTGTTTGAGAAACTAACTATCAGAAAGAAAACACATGTGTAACAGGATAGTGGTAAGAAAAACAATTCATCTACCATAACCATGAATCACATAATAACACAACGATTTATCTCCATCATGAAAACAAATAACATCAAGACATTGCACAAGATAACTTGACAATAGAATTAATTGCTCTTACTCATTACTGCATCATTCATGAAATAGGATAGGAAGTAGTTCTTCTCCAAGTCCAATCACATTGCATTTGATGGAAATAGTTTGTATCTGGTCCAGAAGGACTTCTAAATTGATAGCAGTCTCAAAATAATTCTCCACAGTCAAAAAAGAAAAGTTCTTACAACAACCATCGACCTTTGACTAATTGGTCGATGTCCTTATTTATAATATAAAATTCAACTGAAATTAATGGCTAAGCACAGTTTGAACCAAACAAAAATTGCCACGTGGCGTGATCATCCAATAGTTTCTTTAACAATCCATCCGAGATATTTCTTGAAAAGGACGACTTCTTTCATATTCAGACCAACTGATAAATAGATCTTCACAGGTTTGGGCCCATGGGAATCTATGTTGTTCCATTAGGGTTACATATATTCCTCTGATATTTGCTGCATGTTCTCGTACTTTACCAAGCTAGCGTTCAAATGCTGCAGCATGGTTCGAGATCTGATTGGGTGTTCCGCGAATTGTTGCA
Source organism: Picea sitchensis (assembly GCA_010110895.2). Lineage (NCBI taxonomy): Eukaryota > Viridiplantae > Streptophyta > Pinopsida > Pinales > Pinaceae > Picea > Picea sitchensis. The sequence goes on from SNQJ01S0025785.1 coordinate 187,280, forward strand.
CTTGCCCTGGCCTTGCATCGTTTATCTTTTCACATTCTTCGGCCCATAGCGAGTATTTTTTAGCATGCGTCTGGAACACATCGCTCAGGTTGATAAATTCAATGGGGGTGCCGAACGCAGGGACCCCGACATCCTTCATTACTTTATTAATTTTATCCCAGTGTTTCTGGCACTTGGCCCATTGCTCTTGGATTTCTTGGTGTGGGTCCTGGGACATCTTAGCCCAGTACTCGGCATATCTCTTCATGCGGTCAAGACTACTTTTTCCTACTAGCCGAATGCCATGTCTTTCCTGTTCTCGACCCTACTGGATGGCCTCAATATATTCGAGTCTCTCTACCGCTTGCTATGCCTTTTCATGCCATCGCTCCATATTTTTGCACGTCGGGAGTGCCATGAGAGTGTCCTCCTGGAACTCGACTATGTTCACGATTAACAGGTGCCTTTCCTTCTTGAACTCGTTGTAAACTCTATTGAACTCACCATTCAGATACACAACGGTCTGCGTAGCGCTCTTTTAGTACTCGGCTAGATGGTGCGCATGCTCTAGCTCCTTTAGTGTGGCGGCTAATTCCTTTTCATCCCTCCTGGCTCTATCTTGGGCGACATTGGAGAGGGATTTTCCCACGTCGATCAGTTCATACGTACAAGCTTCTGCTGTGTTGATTAATTTTTCTTCTATGGTAACTAAGATGGAGTGATCCAAGGTGATCTTTCTATTCTTGGATGCGCACTGGGGAACCACGAGCGGACTCTGAACTCTCGTCGTCGCTGTATATATGTATAAGTGTGCTCAAGGGATTGGCCGCTGATGTTTCTATCGACACATGGCCTATCTCTGGTTGATTTGTCCCTCCTTCTAAGGGATTGATTGGCGAGGTTGTGGATTCATTGTTTCCTAACCCATTGGTGTTATCAGGAACTGTGGAACTAGGATCTCTTGACTCTGTTGGGACGCTTTGGACAGTAGTTGAAATCAGAGGTCTTATGATAAGGTACGGGTCATCTTGCATCTGCTTCATTAGTAGCTGGGTTTGCTGATATAAAAGTGCACCCCTCTCTTATGCAGCTTGATCTTCAGGGGAATCCCTGATTTGTACTGAGGATTCATGATAAACCCTCTCCGCCTCGATGCCCTCCCGGAGATCGGCTATTTCCTCACTGGATTTAGATGTGGCAGTTCCTTCTTGAGCCCTGAGGATTTCTTGGGCTGCCTACTCCAAAGATGTCGCTTGTTCTTCCAAACTCATAGCTTTGAATCTGGTCGTTCGAGGATCAACCCTTCTTGATGCCACTTCATTCCAATCTTGAGCATTTTCAGTGAAGATTTCATCTTCGAACCAATCATGGGCATAGGGATAATAGGATGATACCTGTGATTCATATTGCAAGACCAGTCCCTTGGGGTCATGCTTGCGAAATCGATTGTTTTGGAATCAAAATTCTAATTGACCTAGCACGAGTTGCTTAGTATGTGTGGTGTCTTTGACCATGTAGAAGCCAATATGAAACCCATATGGTATGAGGGTATGCTTCTTGTATTTTACTAAAGTTGCATTGTATCCTTGCAGGATGGTCTGATAACAGATCTCCCCTAACACTAGTCGGTCGTGATCATAAATCGGTAATAAGTGGGGTGCCATTGTAGCACCAAAAACCCTGATGTAGGTTTCTTTCTCATCTAAATACCAATGACCAACTTTGGCTATAACCTTCTTTGCTTCATCTGACAACCTAGGGAAATCTTTTCTGAATAGCACGAAATAAATGCGTGCAATAAACTGATTACAGACAACAACATAGGAGTTTTTGTGCTTGTTTTCCCATAAGATGTTGAAATATACATGGACCGGGAGCTTCTAAGAGTGCCAATTTAGGTTCATCCCAGAGAAAGCATTCCTGGCGCAGACGATGTCTAGCAAATATGAAGCCATGTAGAAGGCGAGAGTATCCCCTTCCTTTGGCACCTGATCTTGCCTTATGCAGGTGCTCAGCTGTTTGGAGATAATGGCATCCCAATTGAAGCTCGTGCCTGAAATGGCAACTGTGAAAGCTAGAGGCATCCAAGCTTCTGAGAACTGGGATAAATCTTTCTCCCCATGCAACCTGTAGAGTAGGGCCATGAGATATATGTATGGTTCTCTAAGATTGACCATCGGGTACCAGCCGACAGTCCGGTTCATGAAGTTTTTGTCTTCTCTTCACCATGATGCCATGATTTTGTCGGTATCTTGTGATGCATAGAAGCTCAGAACAAAATCGGTGCTCAACTTTAGCTCAGACTCCCTGAGCTTGTAGTAACTCTAAACCTATGATGACAGGAAAACCCTGACACATTCTCCATTATCATCGTTAATCAAACATTTTTGTGCATCGGCGTGGTCAATCAACCACTTTAGGAGCTCAATGCAAGGAAATACCGTAGACCGTATTGCCACCATGTATAAATAATCCCTGCGAATATTTGGGAGGACCTCGTCATCAAGCTTCCTTGTATCAGGATCATCGTGTGGGGTATATTCAAGGGGTTCTTCTTTCTTGATTTTCTTGAACACTTCTTCCCAGCGAGGAAAAGTTGTCTTGGCTCCAATACTTGCCTCTGTGTCTCCGAAAGATGGGGGATGGACAAAGGGCTCCTTGGTGATCGTCTTAATGACAGACATCAACTTGGAAGAAAACTCTAATTGTCTTGCAACTGCTAGGGAGGATCCTTCTCCTACTTCTGATTCTTACAGTTTTAAAGCTCTCGGTGATTTCTTGGTGGAAGGATTCTTCGGAGGCATTATCCCCTGTAATTAAAAATTCCCTTTAAACATGTATACAGAGTAGCATTAGGTGAGGATATATAAAATGGAACGTAAGAACACCATTAGTGGATACATACCTATAATGCTTACTAAGATAATTGTTTAATACTCACTGAACTTTGGGTGTTTCCTCCGGACTGTTAGCTTCGCTCTTCCGTTTGTTCTGAATTTCTTGCTCCGCAGATAGGATCATACATAATGAATCGAATAGGATATAACTGGAGAGGTACTACCAGTCATATCAATTAATTAATACAAGTAATGAGTGTAGATTCAAAATAAACTACTATCAAATTTCTGCAGATAAATCTTAGTTGGTCGATGGCAGAGGAGCGGAGGAAGATGCATTGTATCAGTGGGTTTAACGGTTCCTTTTGATTCGCGCACGAATTAGTAACTAATGTGTAATCTATAAATTAACTACTAGCTTTGAATGTGGTGTATCTGACACATTTAGGGGTTAAATGTTTCGTCAAGTCACATCACTCCGACGTATAAATCGGGGATTGGCTACTATCTGAGTGTATACTTATAATGATATCCTCTTGATAAAACTTCCAACACCAATGATATCGGGGTTGGTGATCAGGGAAAGTTTAGGTATGAAGCTTGTCGGTGGGTCATCATCTTCATGAGCCTTCATCATCAAAAATGTTTCGAGCGTCGGTGGTTTGCGATGTCACTCTTCTTTATGCGCGGTGCTTACTATTACACCTTTCCACTGAAGCCCATGGATCGGTCTTCGACAAGATCCTTCCCGAGGCTTATTCGTAGAAAATAAACACTTTCATCGGCGGACGCCGATGAAGGTCGACATTCGACTATTTTGACTTCTCAAACAATTTTCGTCACCTTTAACTTTTACCGATGCTGAACTTCTGAAGCGAGTCGGGGAAAATTATGGGTCGTCGATTCCTGGAGTACTTGCTACATCTCTTTTAGAGTTAAGATGATGTTTTTTTGTATGTTCAATTAAAATTTAATCAATTCAAACATGAAACATATTAGATAAGCGAAAGTATCAGTTTCATACCGAGGCAAAAATAGTCAAATGCAAAAGATCGGGTGGTACCCAAAAAGGAAATAGTCACAGACCTTTTAGGGTGTGTTGAGTGTTCAACACATTTCTTTTAAATACTTATTTCCATTTATCTCTATCATCAAAGAGTTGAACTTTAGGGTTCCTTCGTTCTAATTTTCCTGGTCATGGACATGTAAGACAACTTAGAGATGCGATTGAGGTCCAAATGAAAGAAAATAGACTGGTTTTATGTGACGTGAGCTTTGAGTAAAAAAAAAAACTTTTTTATCCAATAGAAACTCAGAGAGGAGGAAAAAAAAAGAACAAGTATCTTTTGGTTGGTGTTCTCCCTGTGTTCGATGCTTTGGTTGGTTGAAAAGGCTTCTTGGAGATTTGTTTGTTGAACTTCTTTGTTTTCTTGCTGTTAGTTGTAATGGATTTTCAGGTCATGTGAAAAATAGTTCTTCGTTGAAGTATATAGTTTCTTAAAACAACAAATATTTGGCAAGTGTATCTAATTCTGCAGATCCCACAAGAATTTGTCTTCCTCGGGGGAAACGCACTTACCGTGGCTTGCAAAATGGCCTGTGATTTTTGTAAATGATGTGAAATATTACTCCATTTGTGAATGTAACCAGAGGCGGGTAACATAAACTATATGGGTGGATAAAATGACATATTATCAATAGAAAAGTTTCTATTTCAAAGTTTGTTGAGCTACTTGTGGGTGTGGTAACCGACTTGACATAAAGCCATGTTCTTTGTCAAAGTTTGTTCGGTTTCCTATGGATGTAGTTACAGACTCCACATATTTGGAATCACCTCTGAACATTCCAGACCTTTCTATGGGCTGCCATATCTTCCACCGCTATGAGGAAAGATATATTCTGATGCAATCTACAACATTTGATCCACTTGCCAGACCTGTGTTGATGCGTTCTGCAACATTTGATACACTTTCCAGACCTCTGTTGCCCGAAGAAGTGATGTACCTCAACATATTAAAATTTTACAGCTGGGTTGGACATTTTTTCCAATTTACTGTAATACAACAAATAAGTTCAACATACAAATCTTTAGGCATCCTTTTCAACCAAACAGATGATCGAATACATGGAGAATAGCAGTCACAACATACTTGAATTTTTTTCTCGTCCCATAGTTATTGTGACATAAAACAACTCCCTCCACTTTTAAATCGGCTTGAATCACATTTCTAAGTTGTCTCAGATGTCAAGGGTCAGTAACATTGCAAGGAAAGCACCTTAAACCCCAAGTTTTCAACAACATAGGGAAATTAATTGTGGTATACCTAGGGAGGTAATATGGGGTACCTAGGGAGGTACCCAATGGGAATGTAGTTATGTGTTATTAGTGGAAGTCTTTTAATATATGGGAATGTGAATATAAGGTGGACTAGGTCCACTATATTAATAAAGACCCACTATGGTAGTTGGATATAATAAATGTAAGAGGACTTCTTAGAAGGTTCTACTTCTAGAAGATTCCTCCTCTAGAATGTTCTTAGGTAATGGTAGCACTATATAAAGGGGCTCAAGCAATGTAATGAGACATGAAGAGAAGTATTGTATTGTGGAGCTGTATGGTATACCTAGGGAGGTAATATGGGGTACCTAGAGAGGTACCCAATGGGAATGTAGTTATGTGTTATTAGTGGAAGTCTTTTAATATATGGGAATGTGAATGTAAGGTGGACTAGGTCCACTATATTAATAAAGGCCCACTATGGTAGTTGGATGTAATAAATATGAGAAGGCTCTCTAGAAGGTTCTTAGGAGATAGGGAGAGCTATATAAAGAAGTCTAGGCAATGCAATATAACATAGTGAAGAACATTGTGATTGTACAAGCAAGGATTGCTTGAGGAGTTTTATCCTTCCATAAGGATTAATATATGGTGTTACCCTACCTCAAGGGTTTCTATAATAAAGTTGTGTTTTTCTATATTGTTCTTCTATATCTATTGTGGTAATTTGTATTCAGTATTCAGGTTTTTAACAATTGGTATCAGAGCACTTTCCTTGGCCAAAGAAGGGAAGATTTGTTTTCTTTTTGCAGATTTTTTTTTTAGGGAAGAAAAAGAGGGCGGCGCAATTCAGGTTCATATCTAAGGTTTTACGAGCTGAATTTGTAAAAAAAAATTGGGTATTTGAATTCCTCTCGGAAAAATACCCAATTTCAAAAAAAAAATCAGCCGAAACGGAGTTCGGGAAGTAAAGTTATGAGCATTTCAAATTCAGCAGTTTTTCAGGGTTT
>SNQJ01S0025785.1:194309-222331 GCA_010110895.2 Picea sitchensis
ATAATAAATGTAAGAGGACTTCTTAGAAGGTTCTACTTCTAGAAGATTCCTCCTCTAGAATGTTCTTAGGTAATGGTAGCACTATATAAAGGGGCTCAAGCAATGTAATGAGACATGAAGAGAAGTATTGTATTGTGGAGCTGAAGCTCAATAGGAGGAATCCCCCTCGAAGAGGCAAGTGAACAGGAGAGGATCCCTTCCATAATAAGATCCATCGTATGGTGTTGCCCTACCTCAAGGGTTTTGGTAATAATAAAATGTGGTTTCTTATATCTTGCTTTGTGGATCTATTGTGTATTCAGTATTTGTGGTGATTATATTTGCAGATCTGGTTTAGGTACTTAACATTAATACTTGACAAAGAATGGAATGTTGAATAACCAGCCATTGCAAGCAGCACATATCTGGAAGAGACAAGCTATTCAAAAAATTAGGATAGATGTAGTTGGCAACAACAAATAAGTATAAGACCCGAAATTGATATTCAACTCGTTTTTTTCGAATAAAGGGTTTGCACGTTAAGAAAACTGTGAACAAGATTCATCAATGTACATATTTTTTATTTGTCGGTGGCAGGCGAAATCGCAATCGTTGTGGAAAATAGTCTCAGTTTTATTTTGTAACCCATATTATTTGAATATAGAATAATTCAGGTTTATTTTTTAATAGTATTTTTCAATCTCTGGTATTTGTTTTAATTTTATTTTGGAGGACCTATCCTGCTTCCATTCTTCGGGTCCCGTAAATAGAATGAATTAATGAGTTATAAGAAGGAAGCTCAAGTGTTGACACAATGTTCATGTTCAGTATCTTTCATATATTACAGCTTCTTCTATTTGATAATATCCGTGCATATATACTAATATCAATACTATTGGAATAAATACAAAAACTTCTTCTTCGACAAAGATTAGGCAATTATGTTTGGGTTTGCGGTATTAAACAACTATGTTCCTTGTTCTGTCATATACATCTTGCAGCCAAAGAGCTTCCATGATCTACAATGTATGCTTTAACTACTGATAACTCACCAGACGTTTGAAAATCTTGGAATTAATAAAGGAACGATTGAAGTTGTCTTAATTACTTAAATCACGTCAAATTTTGATTACATTTAATTTAATTTAGATATTAATGTTTATGGAGAGTCAGCGTTTTCTCTTGTCATTGCAAGGAGTACAAGATGAATAGATGATAAGGAGTTTAACTCATTGAAAACACAATGAAAATTCATGTTTCTTGTTGCGTTATATACATCTTACAGTCAAAACTTTCATGGTTTCAATATGGCCAATGTGAGCTGCCCTGAGGGAAAACCAGCTCAGCCAGGAAAACCGCTTCATAACTTAAGTGTAGATTGTCATTGATACAAAAAGAGTTCAAAATTTTGGCCCGTAAGGGTGGGCGCTAGAACTGTAGAAAGTGTATATAGCCTAATTATAATAACCATGGACAAAATGTATGAAAGGTCAGCATGCACATGACAAAACAATAGACAAAAACAAATCACTGGTATTGGTTGTAGTGCGGCGACGTGGCCATGCAGAAGGCGCGAAATGTCGTGTCTCTGGGAGGAGGCAGCTCCTCCTGGAGTGGTGTGTGGTCCAATTGCATAGTGTTCTCCATCTCTAATGGTAGGTGCTCTTCCTTATGGACGTGCTCTGGGCATGATGGAAGCCTCTGGTCCTCGCAGTCTGCATCTGTGTGGCCCAAATTTTCCATTGGAAAGACTGGTGGTGAGGTTGCTACTGCTTGGGCTGTTGTTGATTGGGCTGCCTCTAGTGCGGGGAGATGATCACATTGTAACATAGAGAACAATTGCAGGATTCGAGAGGCTTTTCCATCCAGGCTCTGTAGGTGAAACCGAAGGTCGTCCATGTCCCGACGTAGGTCGAATACCAGGCTCTGCACCAGTGCAAGGCCTGTTTGCCACTCACATTTTGGGTCAACGTTGGAACCTGCTCGATATTGGGGTTTCCATTGCGAACTTTGACTGGCTTCCAGACCATCCATCTGAAATTGGGTGTCATGAAGTTGGTCCTTAAGCGACTAGGTGGTCGGAGAGTTGGGAGGGGCCAAAGGGCCTGGGTGTGAAACAGATGCAGAATTGGCTAAAGGTCTTGGGTTGTTGTTTAGTGAGGCCCCTGAGCAGTCCATCTCCTCCATTCTGTTGGCAAGGGACGCAGGAAGGGGCGTGAGAGATGCAGGAATTTGAGTCGACTATGCTAGGAAGGAGGATGAGGTGGTCGAAGAGGAGGAGGATAACAGGGAGGGAGAAGGTGGGGGACGCAGGACCAGGCGGGGTCGGTTTGGCTGGCAGGCTGGCCGACCTTTGGACTTCCTTCGTAGTCGGGGCATCTCCGGGACAATGGGAGAGCGAAAACGCGGCAGGAAGAGAGTAGGGCAGGACAAATGCAGAGCATGGAAAGGCTGGGCAGGAAGCCGAGCTCTGAGAAGAAAAAACAGGAAAGAATGAGCCATCTGGACCCGCTGGAGCAATTGAAATAGGTCGGGCAGCTGGTGAGGTTCCAAAAATGGCCGCACGCGCAGAGTAAAGGTGCAGTGAGGGTGTTGGTCCGTTGAAAGGATGCGAAGGCAGAGAAATGTGCACTGAGAGTAATGGCGCCATGCCTCAAGTGAGATGAACTTGAATTGATTAGGCAGTTGGGAGTGAGTGGCACATGGTCGTCACATCGCCGATGCCACAGAGTATCGCTCCTGGTTGCTTTGCTCGATGCATGTGTTGTACTAGCAACCCATCTGCGGGAAAGGGAATAAATGCGAAGGAGTACAGACATGTGGGAAGGATTATTGTTTAGATATGCTTTGCATATGATCGTGGAAAAAATACACAGAAATAGTAATAACGGGTTGGTGGGATGAAATTCGGGCTTTGTTGTTCCATGGCCTACAAATTGCACCCAGAGTTCCGCGACATACAATTTGACAATTGGAGTTGTGGACTATTTGATATTTAAGGGCGTATGTATGTTACAAATAAGAGTTGCTAGATACCAAATATGTAATTTGATTAAGTAGATATATAGACCATTGTGGTTGTCGGGCTGGTAGGCTGAAAATTGTCTTGCCATAGGTTCATGGACAAAAGCATAAAAAGACTATCAACACCGAATTAGTTATCTTTAAAACAATAGCACATGAGCTTCATTCTGGGTTGTTGGGGTGGTGGGATGAAAATTGGGCTACTGTTGTTCCGTGGCCTACAAATGGCACCGAGAGTTCTGCGAAATACAAATTGAGAAGCAGTTTTGCAGACTATTTGAATTTTTGGATCGCAGGTTCTCGAGTTGTCGGGCTGAAAATTGGTTTTATGTTGTTCAGTGTCCTACAAATAGCACTAATATTTCCACGATATACCAATTGACAAGTGGTCTTGCAGACTATTTGAAATTTTGGATCGCGGGTTCTCAGGCTAGGGGGCTGAAAATTGGCCTTCTGTTGTTCCGTGGCCTACAAAAATCAAATATGTAATTTGATGAAGTAGATATATAGAGCATGCATGGAAGCTTCATTCCGGGTTGTCGGGATTGCGGGCTGAAAATTAAACTTATGTTGTTTCATGGCCTACAAATACCACCAAGAGTTCCGCGATCTACAAATTGACATGCTGCTTTGAGGACTAAATTTTTTGAATGGTGAGTTCTCGGTCTGGCGGGCTGAAAATCGGGCTTCTGTTGTTCAGTGGCCTACAAATAGTCCGTAGAGTTCTGCGATATACAAATTGACAAACGTACTTGTGAACTATTTGAAATTGAAGGTGCTCATGTCGAACAAGTTTAGCATTCCCAAATTAGTTTTCGTTTTAACATACACTGCTAGAGTAAAATATAAATAAATAGTACTGAAGTCTGTTGCATAGGCTAGTGGAGAAAATTATGAAACAAATATGATCCCGAATTAGTTTTTTTTTAAAAAGCAGCTTCTCGACTTAGGCATTTTTTGGATCGCGGGTTCTCGGGTTGGGGACCTGAAAAATGCGCTTCTGTTCTTCTGTGCCCTACAAATAGCACCAACATTTCCACGATATACAAATTGAGAATCGCACTTGCAGAGTATTTGAATTTAAGGTGCTCGTGTCCCAAAAATTCAACATTCGCGGATTAGTTTTCTTTACATAGGTTTTACATACGCTGGTGGAAAAGAGGGAAAAAAGTATAGTACCAATGTCTATTACATAGGGCGGTGGGTAGAAGAACGAAATAAATAGCATTCCCGAAATAGTTTTCTTTATGAAATTGAAATTGAAATTTATGAAATTATAGGTTCCTACAGACCATAAACTATACATAGCAAATACGTAATTTTTTAAAGCAAACATTTACTTTTATAGATACGAAATATGTACTTTCATAAAATATGGGGATGAGATTTTAGAGAACAACGACGGAGCCCTCATTCCATGTCCTACAAAGAGCAGACAGAGATAGGCGGTGTACAAATTGAGAAGCGGGCTTGCGGACTATTTTAATTTTAAGGGCCTTTGTGACAAACATTGTGTAGGACATGTTGCAAAGATGCAAGAAATGATAGTCTCTTTACGTTTGAGTAGAAAGAAAGTAGTGAACACAATTTTACGACATTTATATAAAAAAATAATAAAACGTGTTACATATTGCTGAAAATTTAAAGAAACACACACACACACACACACACACACACATATATATATATAAGTGAATTTTGATCTCTGAAATTTGAATAAGTGATTTATGTCATAGTCCATTCTGAAAATGAAAAATCTAGGAACACATAAAAGTAGGAGGAAAACTAGCCTTCCCAAATTAGAGAAGAGACGAAACCCTCATTCCATACTTAGCCAGTTTTTGGATCATGGGTTCTCGGGTTGGGGACCTGAAAATGGGTTTCTGTTGTTCCATGAACTTCAAATAGCATCGAGATTTTCGTGATGTACAAATTGATAATGGGACCTGCGGACTATTTGAATTTCAAGGGGCTCGTGTCCCAAAAATTTAACAGCCGGGAATTACTTTTCTTTACATAGGTTTTACACACGGTGGTGGGAAAATGTACAAAAATATATTACCAATGTTTGTTACACAGGGTGGTGGACAGGAGGACCAAATAAATAGCATTCCTGAATTAGTTTTCTTTAAATCAGGGGCTCATGGATACAAGAAATTGGAATGTATCAAACTATAGGTTCCTGGAGAGCATAAATTGTACATAGCAAAAACGTAATTTTTTAAATTAGATATTTACTTTTATACATACAAAATATGTGCTTTTATAAAGCATGTATGGAACCCTCATTCTATATAGTGTGATGGAGCCCAGATTACATACTTAGGCATTTTTTGGAGCGCGGGTTGTCGAGCTGCGGGGCTGAAAATTGGAAAAAAATGAAACGTGTTACATATTCTTGGAAATTTAAAGAAACATATATATGTGTGAAATATGATATGTCTAATTTAAGTGAGTGATTTATGTCATACTTTATTTTGAAAAAGAAAAAAAGAGAATAGAGATAAAATAAACAGAATGACTTCGCATTCAACATAGCTGAAGATAAAAAATCCAGGAAGACATAAATATATAAGGAGACAAAAGAATAGTTTTATTTGAAATATATATAAAAAATAATAGTTTGTTACATATCGTTGGAAATGTAAATGCGTTTTTCATATAGACTGGGATTGGAGCTCTTGCGGACCATAACAGTAATATGTACAAGAAATAGGAGTGTGGAAAGAAGTTGGACACACTAGAATGTAATACTTGAAAAGTAGAAATGCAAAGATCAGTTTTTGTCTATAGATTTCTACTCAGAAAAGGAATAATTGGATTGATAAAGAAATGACTATCACTATACACTTATAGGGATGGTGCGTATAAGTAATTTTTGTGTTTGGTTGATCATGCCTTTCCCTGCTGGTTTTTGTGGGTAACCCACTTCAATAACTGGATTGATACACAGAGGATTTATGCATTTGCCTGTTGGATTTCGTGGTTGATCCACTTCAAGTTCTCTTCAATATAGCTTCTCAAGGGGGCGATGTTGATGTCATTGCGGATTCAAATGTTGAAAACTTCATTTTCTAATTCGCTTAAATCAATTGAAAGTTTACACAGACCTTCATGAATGTCTCCATTCTGTAGCAAATACCCGACTAGCCAGTTGTCCACCTCTTCTTCATCATATTCAACAATTCTATAAAAAAAATCTAAAGACAAGCCCTTCAAATTATCAACTTGTTGATCAAAATCTTGTTTGGTTAACGTTAGCGAGTTGAGGATTAAGATGGGGTCCTGGAAGCCGTTTGTCTTTCCTACTAAGTCTATTTTGGTGAGCTTTGTGAATAATGTTTTTTTCTTTGATATTTCTTGCTCACACGATTGCACAATATAATTATTGCATAATTATATTGCTTCTTCACTTTCTGTTTCCAGCATGCTTCTAATTGAGTGAGCCTTTTTTTGGACGGGAGATCATGTTGTGTTCTTCTCGTATTTGGCATGTTGTTGACATGAAAGATGAAAGGGATGACCGAGTGCACATATAAATTTTATTCATTCTTTAAATCTGTCTGCAGAAGTAGGAGAAAGTTATGTGCCCTGCTCCCCAGGGAATCCATATTCTGTGATGTTTCCCAGGCCTTGGAAATCAGTTCTATTCTTTTGTTGATATTTTTCTTGACATATATTCTACAGGATGCGAGGAAGCTGGAGGACCCTTTTAGATTTGTTGTAGGGGTGCACGTAGTCGCAGGCATGGCTATTTCCAAGGAACTGCTAAGCAATGGCATAGGAAACAAAGCTTCCTCTAGTTCCTTAATCCAGTTCTTTAGTCTGGCATTTTCGGCTTCAATGACTCCAATGGAATCATGAAGAGCATCTGCGGTTTCCCTATGAAGTTTAGAGATTTTGGATGTGTGCATATTGGCAAGGTCAAGCTCTGAAAGATGTTTTCTTTTCTTATTTTTTACATCTCTTTGTTCAATGATTAATTTTTTTGATTCGGTTTCAAAAACAATGCTCTGGAATACGAAGGATTCATCTTCGTCAAAAATGTCGATACTGACCATGTCCATTGAGCAGGCATTCTGAATTGCATGTGTGGGCTGATCAAGGTTGCAGAATATGCTTTCCAGATCAACGTCAAGATCCATGTTTTGACGGTAAATTTCAGGCTGCTCCGCCTCCCCTACAATTATTTTTTCGTTCTTCTGCACGGGAAGCTCTTGAGGAAGATATTCATTGTGTCTCTACAAAAATGTTGTGCAGCTACTGGCAGTAGTTTATCAAAAGGTTGGTTGGCTCCATACGCTGTTTGAAATGAAGAAATGGAGGGGACAATATAACCCCCTGCAGACATTGCTTCAATGCGTGCAAATGGAAAATCTCCTCATTAATGACAATATTAATGCGTGATGTATGGTGACCTGTTAGAAGTAAAATGTAGTTATTGCAAACTTAGAAGTGCGAACGTGAGGGTTACGGCCAACAACATTTAAGGATAGGAGGTTTCGTGAATGAACCAAGCTGGTGGCGTGCAAATGACATTGCATGGTATTTGAAATTAAGACTGGGAAGTGATTGGAGGTTTCGTGAACGAAGCAAGCTGGTGGTGTGTGAATGACATTCCATGGAATTTGAATTTAAAACTGGGAAGGGGGAAGAAAATGATTCACAAAAAATTTATTAATGGAAAAACTTCTCGAGCCTTGCGTGCATCAATGACAACTTAGATGGTAGCTTCACGATGACCTGTTAGCATTAAAGATTTAGAAAGAAGACATACACACACACACACACACACACACATATATATAAACAATATTTTTGATCATTTACACGTGCGAAGGTAATGACCACAGGGAAGAGCAAGCAAGGAAGGAATGGTCAAGCCTAAAAGTGCATGGTTTGGGATCGCGGTTCTCGGGCAGGTGGGTTCAAAAGAAGGCCTTTATTGTTCGGTGTTCTACAAGTAGCACACAAAGTTCCGCGATATAAAAATTGAGAAGCGGACTTGCGGGCTGGCCAAGATTTGATAGACCATCTACAATTTCTGGATCGCGGGTTCTCGTGCTGGCGGGGTCAAAAACGACGCTCTATTTTTTGGTGCCTTGAAAATATCTTATGATAATAAATTGAGAAGTGGATTTGCGAGGTGACCAGCTCAACATTCTACTCCAGGTATGGTGGGCTCCCACAAACGAGCAATACATATTTGCGGGTTGTACATTGGGCCGATTTTCGTCATATAAAAATTGGGTTCTCGGGATGGAGGGTTCAAAATTTCCTAAGCAAAGCAAAAGGCTCTGTCTGACTCCTATTGCAAATTTTATAATTCATGTGCAACACCAAGTCTGTGATTACTAGATCAGTGTGTGTAGAAACGAGGCAAAAGTAAATATGTGCCTTTATAAAGTATGGACATGAGATTTTATAGATCGTGTACCGATATCGCATTCCATACTTGCGGGTTCTCAGATGGGAGGGGTCAAAAAATAGGCCTCTATTGTTCCTTGTTTTACAAATAGCACATACAGTTCCGCGATATACAAATTGACAAGTGGACTTGTCGGGTGGCTGAGAATTTATAGAGAATGTATAGTTTGTGCATCGTGCATTGTCGGGTTGGCGGGGTTATAAACGGGTCTCTATTGTTCAGTGCCCTACAAATTGCTTATGATGCACAAATCCCTTATTCCATACTTAGCTTCTTATTTGGATTGCGCACTTGCGAGCTGCATACTGTGCCTCTAATGTTCTGTGTCCTGCAAATAGAAATTATAGTATAACGATATACATATTGACAAATGGACTTGCGGGTTGGATGTCTCAACATTGAAGTTCTACTGGATGGCAGACGTGCAACGTAGTGGCTTCTTAGCGCAAGAAAAAAAAACAAAAAAAAACATACCTGCAAACACGTTTGACAAATTCAGAGAAAGTAAAGGAAAAACTATTTACTATGGAACATAGGCAGAAAAAGAATGCACCTTTGCATTGATTCGTGTACATCTCTGGGTAGGAGTTATTTGCACCTTCTAGTTTCCCTTTCTGTTTCTATCAACAAAAGTACAAAACAAAAGGGATATGAACATAAGCTAATATGTTAAGAAAAAGGAAACTACTATGTACATATATATATAAAAAAAATTGAATAAGATGAATAGAGTCACAAATAGTTTTTTTGAGGATGTACCTTATTTTTTCTTTTTTTGCACAATGTATATTTTATAATTAGAGTAGAAGATCATCTGTATGCTCACCAGAATGCTATGTGTAGAAATCGGGGATACATTTATGCTTTGAAACATAGAAATATGAGTTTGCAATAAGTTTGATGTATATGTCATAATTCAAGTGCAATACCAATTGTATTGTGATCAGACCAATATGTGTCTAAGACAAACATATTGTATTGAGAAATGGTCACATTGGACCAGACATGGTCAATAAGTGTGTTTTGCAGATGGGCTGTGTTGTTCAGAAGAAACCGCAGACTGTATTTTCACATGTAGTTTTGCAATTCTTTTGTTTTGCCAGTATTTTGTAGCATGTCAATATTGAAGTCTCCTACAAGTACAATGGATCCATTCACATGGAAATGGTCCAATGCATTGGAAACAACATTTACTATGTTGGAGAATGTTGCATGGGGAGCAACGTACAGATTTAGTATTGCAACTTCTGTTCCATGGGAATTTTTTTTGGCAAGCACCAGTTCAACACTCTTTTCTTCGATATGTATGTGGTCCAAAATTGGTACATGTTTTTTCACCAGTATCATCACCCCATGTGTAATGTAACTTGCTATGCAATTGTGATTTGGGAATTGTTTGTTCTACATGCATAATGCCATGTGTGTTTCCTGGAAGCACAGAATATCGTTTTTCATTAAATCATAGTCATTCAGTATATCATCCATGTGTTCTTAAGATGCGTGTGTTAATCAAGAGTATTGATATAGATGATTTTGTTTGTATGGATTGGTAATCATAATGCAGTTGCCATTTTGCGGTGGTCCTCAATCATTCCATCTCAACATCAACTTTTTGTTTCACTCTGAAGTTATCTTTTGTCAGAGGACTTAGTAAATACAAGGAGTCTATGCTTCTGACACAGGACAGTGATGTGTATACAAGTCCATGTATCCGAATTCCAGCAGGATCAAATGCAACATTATCAAGTGTTAGGCCTTGTGATGTGTGGACTATACGTGCACATGCAAGTTTAATCGGAAATTGTTTGTGAATCTTCAATCGACTTGTCTTTGCTGATGTCGATACTGGCTTTGATATTCACAAAATAGGAGTCCAATCACTTGCAGTGTTTGAATTATATAGATAAGACAACTTGCTTGCTTGTCACTTGCTTATATGCAGTTCATGGACCTTAATCCAAAGGACATCTATTTTTTTTGTCTTCGTATAGCCTTTCAGTATTCCATCTGGACCATTCACCAAGCCATCCCGTGAATCATAGTTACAGGCATATATTTCAACTAGCATTTCTAATTTCAGTGCAAGGTGCAAAGGTAAAGTGGCTGAATGTTCATGACGTGGGACATTTCCATGGTTGTCTTCTTCAAAGTCAATCGAATTGATGATGATATCATCGCCAGGCATGAGCGACAGCATGTGGCTATTATGCTTTGCAACATCCTTATTTCTGTAGAACAGGTAAGGGAATGTTGGATTTGTTTGTGCAGGTCTCAAGAACCTCAAATTGATATAGGTCAAGTCATCATATGTTTGGATGTTTGTGCGCATTCTATTCAGAATTGCAATGAATGTTTCATCTGTCTGGCGCATTGTAGTATGAAACTCAAAGAATTTAATATTGTCTCTCTAGAAGTCATGGGTCACTGTTTCCATTTTAATGATAGGTTGTTCAAATATCAAAGAATCTTGGATGGGTTGTGCCTGGTAAAGATCGCCACAAAAGATCATGTCAATGTTTCCAAAGTATTTGGTTCGCACATGTTTTATGCTTCTTAGCCGACTGTCAATGGAATACAAGAAGTGACTGCCAATCAAATATGTTTCATCTATAAAGACAATTTGGAGTTCCTCATAAAGCTTAGATAATGTATCCAACATTTCCTTGCTAAGTGGAAGAAACTGTGACTTGTTAAAAGGCATTAAAAATGCAGAGTGGACTGTTGTTCCACCAACATTGTATGCATTTTTTCCTATGTATGCAACTATTAGGCCCTTTGGTTTCATAGGATCAGAGAAATTATTTGAATCATAGATTCGTGTAAGCATTTGGAACAATGCTTTAGCTGTGAATGTCTTGCCTGTTCCTGCTCCGCCTGTAAGGAACACATGCACAGGACTATTCATGTTCAACCGTCTTTTAAGGGCAATGTCCTTTACAATGTTTGTTGTTCACGATTCAACACATGTCTTATTCTGTGGTATTCATTATTTTCAATCAGGAAAGGATGTTTTGTAACTTGAAAACCAAGGTTGATAGGTTTTTCACTTTCAGCCGCTGGAGGACAAGGAAACTCTGCTTGTAAGTAATAGGACTCGGAAGGAGTTTTGGTTGTTTTTGGGCTTCTGAATGTCTCATCATGATCACCAGGGTTTTCTAGGTCATTAAGTGCAACTTCTAGATCGCCCTATGTTGGATTAACAATGTAGGTAAATCTATCTTCATTGATATGCACTATAGTCTCAAAGGAAACATACGCAACCTCCCATGTAGAGAAGTTATGTATTAATGTCTCTTCGTTTTCATGGAACAGAACATACAACAACAATTTTTCTCTACAATAGTTTTCATAGTCACAATGTTTATTGTATTTGACAAACCGTATAACAGAGGGTTTTTTTTCTTTTTGATATGAGTGTCCCATTTGTTTTGTAATGCGATATGAATTCTGTTAAGAAGATGTGCCTAATAGGAGATGGACGCTAGATGTAATAATCAATAATAGAGCGACATATGACGTCCTCTAAATTGTTAGGTTCTTGTTGCAGCAAAACCGGTGGTTTAAGCATAAATGTGCATTTTGCAAGTGGAGATGTGTTTATGAAGACACATTTTCTTGAACTACAAGTGAGGGGAAAATAAAGGGCAATGTGAACTACTTGTTGAGCAGACATTTTTTCAAGATTAAGCAATGTATTTCCAAGGGTGCATATCATTTGTATGGCATCAATATGACTTCTTTCGTGCTCTTTGCATATTTTTTTGAATGCAAATGTCATAGATTTGTCAACCTTCGTCATATACGAGGTGCAGTAGGATGTCACAACACATGCATTCAACAGATACTGTGCATCTGTATTTTCTTTCCACATAACTGGCATGTCCTTGGAGAAACTGTTGTTCCAAATATGGGAGAGTTTTCATTTAAGGAAAAGTGTTGGTTGCCTAAGCGTTATTTGTATGGCTTGGATGTACTCATCTTCTGATAGATTTACCTGTGTCAAGAAGGCATCAAATCTCATCATTTCATCAAATCCTCCTTGTTCTAGAAATGCGAACAAGGATTTAGATTTCTCAACAAAAACATTGCCCTCAAAACTAACTGGCTCTATGATTCTTGTAGATCTCATTGGTGGAATGAGAAAATTGTATCTGCAATGCGAGCTTTTTCGTTTTCTACAACTTCTTGTATGGTAGTGTTTATGGGCTTTCGCAATGTCTGGTTCCAAATGATCTATATTGCATGTTATGAATTTATCCACAAATTGTTTGATCTCTGAATTCTTATCAACTCCATAGACTGGTGCACCCTCTATCCACAACAATGCGTGGTCATGCTCATTTCCCCTATTCTGGAATTCAGTCACAAAAAAGTAGTCTGATATTTTTCCAAAAAATGTTTCATCATGGCATATCAATTGTCTCAAAGAATTTATTCTATGTCTATAGTATCGAGTACATGTCACCGGGTCTTTTCTTATGAGGTAGTCAATGTCATTATTTTCTAGTGTATTGTTTTTTTTTTTACATTTCCTGTTACTATGAAGGTCAGAAATGACAGCCACCAATCGATCCTATCAATGCTCTGCACTTGTAAATGTGATGAAAAATGTTGGTGGCCCCAATTGCCAGATCATTGCAATTTTTTTTTTTTTTTTTTTTTTTGTTNAGTCAGGAGAGGTGTGTATGTTCTTGAAATCTATGTATCCAATATCAGATTTCAGAATTTGTTTTAGGTTTACCTTGTACTTCACATCCTTGGCCAACAACTTTCTTCCTTGTAACTGGTCTTTTCTTATTCAGACCCACATGCAGGACAAAACATTCTCTATTATTATGCACATTGTTTTGAAAAAAAAAATTGTTAGGTGACAGGAGAAGTAACCGCTTGAATGTAGTATATCCCATCATACTATTTTATGATAACTGAATCGTTCTATAATATTAGTGCCACATGGATCTCCGTAGAACAGTGTTGGAAAGTTCATTTCCTTAGCGAATTTGTCCTTGAATATTCCAAGTGGACGTTGCCCCTCGCCAGGTGCGATTTCGACAATTTTGTCTTGCAAGTCACGAATGCACTATGAATTAGTGACTCCATGGACCAATGTTTCAGCAGGTGTTTTAGTCTCCGATTCATCACTTGTATCAGAATCACTAGGATTTTTTAGAGTCTCTACAGAGTTGCCATGTTCTTCTGCGAGAACATTGTTCCAGTTGGCATTTATACAAATGTTCTCTGCTTTGTACATGGCCCTGGAACATAATTCCTTTAATTATTTCATAACAACATGCACACGCACTTTGCCTATCTGATACACATTTTTGTATTGAAAGCATCTTTTCAGAGCCACAATGATTGTAGTTGTATTTTTAATGAACTGTGGCAACACTTTTTGCACAACATATAGCTGAACAGGCACATTAATAATTGATCCTGTTAAGCCCATCTAGGGTCGCTTATAGCCCCAAGGTCTGATTTGAGAAAATGAAATTCACAGAGAGACAAGTCTCTCCTCAAGTTCTGTAAGTGCACTTACATTTTCTAGTGGTGTATTACATCTTATTCGGTCAGGGGTTGCAAACTGTGGCAGTTTTCCATTTTCAACCAATCGTTTGCATGGAAGACAAACTTTCTCACTGGAAAATGGTTTATCGTGGGTTGTCAGCCGGAGGTATTCTACTTGCAAATTAGGCATGAAAGACTTACTATTTTTTGAAAAATTCAATTGTTCACAAATTGCACATGCAATGGAAGGAGTGTCTTTCATTTGTTTCATGTAGGTCTGTCTTGCATTTTTTTTTCGTAGGGAAGTATGGGTAGAAACCGTTTCCTGTTTTTCATGTACACCACGAATTGCCACAGTTGCATGACCATTCTGGGATATGAAAGAGCACATGTTTATGTTTTGTTTTGCACGAACAAATTTCTTTACATTGTCATATGTGGGTTTCTCTCTAAAAGGAAGTGTAGCAATGTATTTTTTTCTCTCGGGCATGACCTTTTTCAAGTTGTGGTAACTTACTCTACGTTTATTGCCCAAGAGCGGGATGACTTGGTGGCAATTGGGATGAATTTCACTCTCACCCAGTTTCTCAGAAACTATTTTACATTTTTTGTTCAAGGCCTCTATTTGCTTATCAGAAGTCGGACAAATTTGACAAATACTTTTTTTCAAATTGTGATAACTTACTCTATGTTTTTTGTTTAAGCCCTCTATGGCCTCATCACAACTGAAATGAATTCTACGCATGTTTTTTTTGTTCGAGCTCTGCCTGCCCATATCGCAACTGGGAGGAATCTCGTTTTGAGTAAAAATCATTCCACGCGTACACAGATTCGATGTCATTTGGGTGGCATGCACACTCAAACCTGAACTACCGATATCTCCAAGCAAAGGTTCATAATGGATATGTGTTGTATCTGTTTTCAATGACAAGATGTGAATTATTCGATCGTAATTTGAATCGGTAACCCAAGAATGGACAGTCCCAGTTGGTGAGGCCGACCAAACCTGGATCTTCACCCTGAATACCATAGACAACCATTGCAAACAAAATCTACAACCCTCCATATTCCCTTCTTCATATGGAAGCACTATCTTCACAAGGTATTCCTGCCAACTTCCAATTGCCGACATATTTTCCACGAGATATGGGCAAAGGTGCTAATGCAAGCACCTAAAAGCTTGTTCGTTGTCGCCTATAATCCCATCGCAGAAGGACTGTATAGTGTAAAGATGAAACAAATGAACATCGAAGTTGGCTTCTACCAAACAACAAATTGCATTAAACAAACTATCTCCACAGCTAGACACAACATTTGTTGCCAGCTGTAAACCATAGCAATCTATGCCATCCAAAATCTATTTCCATTGTGATTGAAGGTCTTTTCAAATAATGAAAAAGTAGATATGAGGACCTTCTATATTGCATATGGACATTTTTCTGTACAAAAATGGTTCATAATGGCCATTGAGGGCATCGACATCATGGAACAAGATGCAATATGGATTGTCAGATGAAATTTTGTTGAATAATAGATATCTTGTTTTTCTTGTCAATGACCATATGCCAATTGATATATTCAGCCAGTTAGACAACCACTGAATACAAAATGTATCTCCCCAAAGTCCCCTCTGATGTGTAGGCAGAACTGGAGATGCAGACAATCGCATATTTGAAAAATACATAGCCACATCATGTATTCCATGCAACTGCCAAAGAAAATCATATTCTAGTTCATATTCATAGGATTGCAAAGCCTCAACATCACCATTTTTAAAACAGGCCAAGAAATAATCTATCAATCCATTGCACAGCTTGGTCGACGAATACCGAAAATGCAATAGAACCTGGAATGTATCGAAAAGGCAATCCCCAACAGTATACGAGAATGCATCCAATCTAAAAAGGCCATTCCTATGCAAAACCATGTCAATTCTATCATGTACAATGAACTGTGTATCTTTTCATACGACTCAACATCTATTACCTCTTTCATTTTTTCAACTGTCATTTTGAAGCTGTTTGCTAGATACTTTCAGTTTCTATCAAAACATAGAAAAACACAGGCAAAAAATAAAAACTAGCAAAATAAAAAAGAAAAACAAAATAGCCCACAAATCCCCGTATGTATCTTTAAACCTTCTTCTTCTCAACTTGAATCCCCCTAGTTCCCATAGAAGATGAGAAGAAAATAGACCGACACTAGAACTGAACCAAACATAAGAAAGACCGCAAAAAA
The DNA here is from genome assembly GCA_010110895.2 of Picea sitchensis. Lineage (NCBI taxonomy): Eukaryota > Viridiplantae > Streptophyta > Pinopsida > Pinales > Pinaceae > Picea > Picea sitchensis. The sequence goes on from SNQJ01S0025785.1 coordinate 210,487, forward strand.
AAAAAACAATAACTTAACTCAGTAGAAAGAAAATAGGCAGATGTAGTTTTCCATCCCACAGAGTAGATGCATACACTGTGTCTACACCCCGCCTGATGGTTCCATCTTTTGATAGCTCCCAACCAATTTTCGTAAAGGCCTCTACATTGCGATTTTCGGAAAAACTATGGACGCGACATCCGCCATATGAAGACGCATTGTTTCCAGGAACATAAACTAAGAGCACAGACAAAAATGGTCTGGAACAAAATATTGAACATCACTAAGAACAGGGAAACTTACTCGTCAACAAAGGATGAGAAGACCTCAGCGCCCAAAAAAATGAAAACCGAAACAATAGGTCCAACAACTTGCAAAGTTGAAGAACAACAAACCAGTGAACAACCACGAAGAGCTCGAACTGCAAGTGCATGACCTCAACTTTGCAAAGTTGAATCAAACAAGAACCAGAATCATCGAACAAAACAACGAACAAGGATGGAGCACAAGAGCAGGGATGTTGGCCATGAACAAAACTATATTGCAAGGCATTTGTACAATAAACATTTAAGACTGACAGAGCTCTTAGGTAAACCATTAAGACAGTAAGGACCATCGAAGGGCATAGGCCTGTGCAAGAATTTAAGAAAAGATGCAACGTGGCATGACTGTTCTCTTGAAGCATGCATCAATAAAGCATAAATCAGACATAGCAATATGCATGTTGTCATTCTTCTTGCTTGCATGTTCGTGTTGTTTCATTTTGGACGTTTGGGTTTCTGCAATTGTGATTGGAACATCATCGTTCCTGGGGGGGTTGGTTGTTGCTTGCTTATTTCTTCGCTGTATGTTGTTTATTGTTGCTTGATTCGACTTTGCAGGGTACCGGTCCTGCGCCTGCAGTTGGGCCTTTTAGTGCTTCTTAGCTGGGTTCTTGTTTGGTGCTTGTTCTTGTTTGGCCAGGGTTTGCAAATGTTGGGATGTTGCATCTGTGGTTGGATCTTTGGTCACATTTTGTTTTGCACTGAAGTTTGCATAGAATACTATTAAGATAAAATAACAGACTAAAGAATTGCAGGTGGTGTAAATTGCATCTGTTACACATTGAAGCAAAGTTTGTTGGCCTCCAAATATATTTCATGGCTACCGATGCTTTTTACATGGATTCTGTCTTACTATGGTTTTATAGTTATGAAAATGGCTTTTTCTATGTGGGAGATATAGCTGCTCTCTCCCTTTTACTTTCCTGTTGTAAACTGCGTTTGACTCTAGTTTTTCGCGTTTATGTGGTCATTCCGAGCGACCGCCGTTCGATTGCATAGTTGGCCACTTTTATGGACGCGGCTTCACGAATAGGTTCTATCGGACTATGATAGGTCATGTTCGGTGTATACATTAGGTTTCCCGAATTAGTTTTCTTTAAAAGAATCCTGGGCAGAAGAGAATGCAATTTATGAAATTATAGGTTTCTTGGACCGCGGAGCCGTCATCCCATACTTAACTAGTTTTTGCATCGCAGGTTGACGGGGTAGGCGGCTGAAAATTGACAATCGGAGAGTTCCGTGATATACAAATTGACAATCAGTCACCAGCGAGAGTTTCACGATCATTTCGACCAACGACAGTTGGGTTCCATACTTAAGTCGGTATTATGGATGCACCTTCACAGATAGGTTGTATCGAACTATGGTGTATACATTAGCATTTTTAAATTAGTTTTCTTTAACAGTAGGGCTCCTGGACAGAAAACATTGAAATTTATCAAATTATAGGTTTCTTGGACAACATAGATTAAACATAGGAAATATGTAATTTTATAGAGTAGATATATACATCCTGCACGGAGCTGTCATCCCATACTTAATCAGTTTTTGCATCGCGTGTTGTCAGGGTAGGCAGCTGAAAATTGACAATCAGAGACTTCAACGATATAGAAATTGATAATCGGACTTGCAAACTATTTGAATTTGAAGGCCGTCATATCCAAAAAAGTTAACATTGTCGAAATAGTTTACTTTACGTGCGTTTTAGATACCCTGGTGGACAAAAAACACACAAAAAAAATAGTGAGCATTTTTTGGATCGTGGGTTCTTGGGATGGCGGGTTCTAGGTTCGGTCCCTGTTGTTCCGTGTCCTACAAATAGCACGGACTGTTCCGCGATATACAAAATGAAAATCGGGCTTGGGCACTATTTGAATTTCAAGGGTTCCTGCAAAACAACTATCATTCTCGAATTACTTTTCTTTGTGTATGTTTTACATACGCTCGTGAATAAAAATAGAACAATAGTAGTAATGTCTGTTACATAGGGCTCCATCCCCACTACCTTCTGCACTTCCCAATACACATTAAATATGCTTTGAAAAGTTAGAACCGAGCAGACATGTTCAAAAATATGGGCTTTAATAACTGGAAAGCTCGAGGACATCTCCAATTAAAATGAATAGACAGGAAAATATTATGGGATCTAGTAATTTGTTTTTGCCTGCATTTTAAATTTACGATTTTTTTTTTTTTCCTTGTGCAGTTTTAGTTTTGTTCAAAGCTTCAACATAGTTCACGAATGTGTCGGCGACAGAGACCTTGATGTCATGTCCCTCTTTAATATTGTGCATTTAGAAATGATGGGATTTAATAACTAGAGGACATCTCCCATTAAAATGAATAGACAGACGAATATTATCGGATATGGTAATTTCTTTTTGCCTGCATTTTGAATTTGCGAAATACTTTTTATTTTATTTTTTGCTTGTGCAGTTTTAGTTTTCTTAAAAGCTTCGGCAATGTTCACGAACGTGTCACCCACAAAGGCCTTGATGTCATGTCCCTCTTTAATATTGTGCATATCTTAGATGTCAGATTTCAGAATCTGCTCAGATATGAGAATTTTAATACGTGCTGGTAGTCACTATTGAGCGTACATATTAAAAAATATTGGCATTAATAAGTGAAAATATCGAGAACATTTGTCATTAAAACAAATAAACACAAAATCTACAGCAGACCATCCAGCCTTGCTTTTAAATACTTATTTCCATTTCTCTCTATGATCAAAGAGTTGCGCTTTAGGGTGCCTTCGTTCTAATGTTCCTAGTCAGGCACATGTAAGACAACTTAGAGATGCGATTGACGAGCATATGAAAGAATAGAGCATGGTTTTATGTGACGTGAGCTTTGAGTAAAAACAAAACTCTGTTATACAAAGAGAAACTCAGAGAGGACGAAAAAAATAGAACAAGTATGTTCTGGATGGTGTTCTCCCTATGTTCGATGCTTTGGTTCATTGAAAATGTTGGCTGGAGATTTGTTGGTTGAAATTATTTGTTTTATTGCTGGGAATTGTAATGGATTTTGAGGTCGGGTGCAAAATAGTTCTTCGTTTAAGTATTTAACTTCTTCCAACAACACAAATTTGGCAAGTGTATTGAGTTGTACAGATTGCACAAGTATTTGTCTACCTCGGTGGCAGGTAGCAGAAACTGTATGGGTGGATAAAATGACATATTATCACTGCAAAAGTTTCTATTTCATAGTATGATGACCTGCATCTGGGTCTGGTAGCCGACTTGACAGAAAGATATGTTCTTTGTGAAAGTTTGTTCGGTTTCCTTTGGATGTAGTTGCAGAGTCTACATATTTGGCGTCACCTCTGAACATTCCAGACCTTTCCGTGGCCCGCCATATCTCCATGGCTATGAAGAAATATATATAATGATGCCATCTGCAACATTTGATACACTTGCCAGACCTATTCTAGTGCATTCTACAACATTTGGTGCACTTGCCACACCTCTATTTCCCGAAGAAGTTATGTACCTCAACAGAGTTGATTTTTTCATCTGGGTTGGACGTTCCTTCCAATTTACTGCAATAAAGCAAAGAAGTTCCATACAAATCCTCATGCAATCTTCTCAACCAAACAGATGATCGAATATAGGGAGAATACCAGTCACTATGTACTTGAATTATTTTTCGTTGCTTTAGCTATTGTGACATAGAACGACTCCTTCCACTTTGAAATCGGCTTGAATGGAATTTGTAAGTTGTCTCAGATGTCAAGGGTCAGGAACATTGCAAGAAAAGCACCTTAAACCCCAAATTTTCGATAGCAGAGGGAAATTAATACTTGACAAATAATGGAATGTTGAATAAAAGGGCATTGCAAGTAGGCCATATCTGGAAGAGAGAAGATATTCAAAAAAGTGGGATAGATGTACTAGGCAACATCGATTAAGTACAAAATTGTGAAGAAGCTTCATCAATGTACATATTTTAAATTGGTCGATGGTAGGCAAAATCACAATCGTTGTCGAAAATAACCTCGGCTGTAATTTGTAACCCACCTTATTTGAATATAGAATAATTTCGGTTTATTTTTTAAGAGTATTTTTCAATTTTTTGTATTTGTTTTAATTGTATTTTCTACCTTCTTCCCATGTGTGGTTAAACATGAAACACAGGGCTTTGTTTATGCTGCCCAGTACTTCAATCTAAATAAAACTTGGCATGTTCTTTGTTTACATTTTACATGTAAGAATAATTTTTCATAGGCCATACTTATGTGGCGACAGCCTTGTATTTAAAGAAAGAAATTGGAGGACCCGTGTTGCTCCCATTCTTCAGGTTTCGTGAATAGAATTAATAATGAGTAACGACAAGGCGGTTGAACTGTTGACGCAATGTTCCTGTGAAGTTTGTTCGATATATTGCAACGTCTTCTATTTGATAATATCTGTGCATATACACTAATATCAGTAGTATTGAAATAAATACAAAAAAACTTCCTCTTCGGTAAAGCTTAGGCAACTAATTTGGGTGTGGTATTAAACAACTATGTCCATTGTTCCGTCATATACATCTTCCAGCCTAAGAACTTCCGTAATCTACAATTTATGCTTTAATTACTTAAAAGTCACACCAAATTTTGATTGCATTTAATTTAATTTAGATATTGATGTTTATGGAGAGTCGACATTTGTTGATCTCATTGCAATGAATACAAGATGAATAGATGTTAAGGAGTTTATGTCATTGAGACCACAATGCAAATTCATGTTTCTTGTTGCACTATGTACATGTTGTAGTCAATTTTTTTTAGGTTCCAACGAAATTTGCAAGCCAAGAAGCATCTTGTAGATTGGGAGATCATTTTCATTTGAAACAACCAATCCATTAATATATATTACTATGAATACTATAAAGATATATATGAAAACTTTGTTCATTGATAGATGCTAGTATGAAAAATATTGAAATAGATATCATAACTTTGTCTTGGCCAATACTTGCCTAGTTATCTGGGCACCAGGCCTCGGGTTCGTGGTACCCAACACCTATGTCCCCTGTTTCGTCATATACATGTTGTAGTGAAATGTTAGTGATTTGTTCCTTTTCATACTTGGCCAATTTTATGCTCGCCGCTGTGGGGCCGACGCTTGCGAACCCAACTGCTTATCGTTCCGCAATATACATCTTGCACTAAAAAGATCTGTGATCTACAATTTCACCGCAGGTTCCTTGTACACATTGAATTCATTCAAAGTATCTGTTGCTTCTTTCCATACCTACCAACTTCTCATCCTTCCTGACATACATCAACAATGCTCTTACTAGTGACAAGTTGACAAAGTGGTATGAAAGATACCTCTGTCATCTGCAATTCATGCTTTAACATCTTCATCTATATCCTCGCACGACGGATCTGACCGAGCGTTGCTCCTTTCCATACTTAGCCAATTTTATGCCTGCTGCTATGGGGTCGACGCTTGCAAACCCTGATGTTCTTCTGCGAGATACTTAGCTCTTTTTCCCTTCTCTTGTTCCCATATATTATCTACAATTCCACTTCCAACACCTCCGTCCTTTTCCCCTTATTTTCTTCCCATGTATTATGGGACTATAAAATATGGACATGATATTCTATAAAGCATGCACAAATTCCGCATTCCATACCTAGCGACATTTTCGATTGCGGGTTCTTGAGCACGCAGGCGAGCGCAAAAATGGGCCTCCATTGTTCTGTAGCCTACAAATAGCACCCAGAATTCTGTGATATACAAATTGACAAGCGAATCTGCGGATTGGCTGAGTCAACATTGCACTTCTATTGTTCCATGTCCTCCAAATAACACTTTCAGTTCCACGATATAGAAATTGACACAAGGAATGAAGAAATGGCGGGGTGCAGATTGCCATTGTTTACGAATGCCAATCCCTATGAAGTATCTAATAGTATCTAAAAATTTATTTAGAATACTAAATTAGCACTTATTAGTGACAACTGGACACAGAGGTACGAAACAGTTGGAATTGCAGTCTCCGCAATATACAAATTGACTACCGGACATCGTCCGCTCTTCCGTCTTACAGATTATGCATTCAAATGTTTGGAGCAATACACTTGGAAGGTTCGGGCCTCGCCTCCTCTGCGGATACCTTCACAGCCTGTTTTGGATCCTCCTTTTGGCAGGTTCATGAAATATGCAGCTCCAGCGTTGGTGGGTTGGCATATCTTTATTTCCATCTATACATTCAGACGACAAATCCGACCGACCGTTGTTGCTTTCGATACTTGGCCAATTTTATGTCCACGGTTGTCGCGTTGGGACCAATTTTAGTTCCATCTATATCCTCACATGGAGAATTGAACTGGCAACTGTTCCTTTTCATACCTACCGACATTTATGATCATGGGTTCTCGGGCGGGCGGCCTCAAAATTGGCCCTCCATTGTTGCATGTGTTACAAATAGTACCCAAAATACTTCAATATACAAATTGAGAAGCAGAGCTGCGGACTGGCTGAATCGACATTGCACTTCTATTGTTCCATGTCCTACAAATAGTCCTTCAATTTCCACGATATAAAAATTCACACACAGAATGCAAGTCTGGTGGGGTGGAGATTGCCATTTTTTTACGGATACTAATCCCTATAAAGTATTTAACAGAATCTAAAATATTATTTTCAATACTAAATTACCTCTTAGTAATGACAACTGGACATAGGTGCGGGTCCGACATCATCCTCTTTTCCATGTTACAAATTATGCACTCAAATTATTTACTCCGGTCCTCCGCAATATACAAATTGACTACCGGGTTCACATCTTGTATTCAAAATTTCCTTGATCTACAATTCCACCGCCAACTCCTTTCGTCTTTTTCCCTTTTCTTCTTCCCTTGTATTATAGCTCTCATTATCTCCATGTATATAATCACACCTTAGGAAATTTTATGTCCACGATTGTTGGGTTGGCAATCTACAATTCTATCGCGTGCTCCTCGAACTCACAAGCTTCACTGTACCATGATTGACAAATGTGCTTCCTAATATACATTTGCTATGCTCTTACTAATGACTCTTACAAGTGACAGTTGCACACAACAATACGAAACAGTTCGTATCCAGCCATTCGCAACATAGAAATTGACTACCGGGTTCCGACATCGTCCCCTCTTCCATTTTACATATTGTGCATTCAATGTTCCGAATAATACAATTTGACCATCCAGACCTCTGACCCTATTTTGGATCCTCCTGTTCACGGATTCACGAAATCTCAAATTCTTAGTCAGTGTTTCAGGTTAGCGCATTCGAAGTCTGTTGCTTCTTCTTCCTTGATATGCATATTGCACTCAAAATTTCTGTGATTCACATTTCCACTGTGGACTCGTTGGTCCTTTTTCCCTTTTCTTCTTCCTTGTATTATTGCTTTCTGGTTATATACATAGTCGCCTTTCTATAAACACGGGTTCCAGCGTTGGCAGGTTGAGATTATTTATCTCCATCTATATAATCACATGACTCTTCCGACCGACCACTATTTCTCTCCATACTTAGCCAATTTTATCGCCATGGTTGGCGGGTTACGCGTATTGCAATAAAAAAGTTTCGAGACATACAATTTGACCCTGGCGCCCTCACCTTCAACAGTTGTACCTTGCAACCCTATTTTGTAGCAGTTTTTTTCCCCTGCCCACGACCTCCGTACTTTCTTGCTATGCAATTAGAAACCTTTGATGCTAACAGGTCACCATGCAGGAACCATCAACATTGTCATTAAAGGGAGAAAAACTCGAGGAGATATCCCATTATTACGCATTAAACCAAGATGTACAGAAACTTATTTTGTCCCTTCCGATTGTTCATCTCCAACATGCGTCATTGTGTTGGGCCGCTCAATAAATCTGCAATGCTTAATCGCTCATTGCAATATCCACCATGTTCTCATTTATATATATGCAATTAGTAGTGTTTAATGTTAACAACGCATCATGCAACAATCGTCCACATTGTCATTAATTAACGAAAGTCTCAAGGACATGTTCCATTCACACGCTTTCGACAAAAATTTGCGCAGGGTTATATTAACCCTTCCAACCTTTCATTTCATTCATCATTTGGAACAAATAAATGTCTTTGTAGACCTATGGCAGTGGGTCGACAATAGTTTTGTGGAGATACAGTAAATATGTTCGCAGAAGAGGACCAAAGGTTCCAGTGGTCCAGGGCATACTTTTACTATTCATCTCGTTATGCCTAGAACGAAGTGATTTGGACCTCCAAAATCGCTCGTGCAGGCTGCGTCCCTAAGGTTTTTGACTGTAAGGATTTGGTCTATTGGTGCGCCGAAAAATATATTCCAGGCCAAATAATTATTCCCCGCTAGCACTCCCAAGAGCACGACACCACAGAGTGTTTCTTCAATGGTCTATCCCAGTAAGAAAGCAACCCAAAAATCTTCGAACGGAGGAGGAGATAAGAACCCTCCTCGCATAAATATTGATAGTTCTCACAAATTTCCACTGACGAAGAAGAGAAAAAACAATGCAGGCCACACGGAGGAACCCGAAATTGACAGTGGAAAACTGCAAATTGAAATTGAAGCTGAGTAGATGAAAAAAATTGGGTCGTCTGCGGTGGACATATCTGACACTGAATTTTTTGACATATATGAATCCTTCGTAATCCAAAATGCTATTTTTGATAGCCAATCTAAAAGTATGCTCATTGAAAAGAGAGATGTAACAAATAGGAAAGACAAATCTCGAACATAGATTGACTTTAGCCAAATGACCCCATCCAAAATCTGCTCATTTCACCAGGTAACCGGTGACGTTCTTTGCGATTCCATTGGAGGAATGGAGACAGATTATGCCAATATGAAACACCGCTTCAACGAATTTGAACAATCTTTCATTGCAACACCAGAATTTGCCAGTCCTTTGGCAAAAATCGTGCCTTCTACCACTACAACGAAGATGAAAGTATCCTCTACCCTCCTTGCATGCTCCAGATCCCTTGTAGAGAACAACGTCAACAAAATAATGCATCTAGTTACTAAAGCCTGGGAAACATTGCAAAATTTAGTTTCCTTCATAAAGAAGGCCAATGATTTGCTTGAACATTTGGAGGCAAATTTAAAAAATGAACAACATTTCTGTCATTAGGTGCTGAACCCTTTTGCCAACTATTCCCTGAACACATCGGAACTAAAAAGAAGACAGGAGAAACTCCCCTCCCCAAAGCACACGAAAAAAGTAAAAGCATGCTGGCAAAATAAAATTGAGAACCTGCACCTCATTGTCAAATCATGTAAACAAGTCATATCAGAAAAGTAAAATTTATTCACAAGCCTGTTCCAGATGGACTTAGCCGGAACTACCAACGAGGTTCAAGATCCAAACTTAATTCTCAAATCCTTGTCAGTCACCAAAGAAGCGTTCCAGGAACAAGTTGATATTTTAAAGGGGTTGTCTTTCGAAAAGTTTTACGACATACTTGAACATCGTCTAGATGAGAACGAGCGTTGGGTACTGGACTATGCCTCACATAATGAAGAAATTGAACATAGTCTGCATAGTATTTCAACGGATCTAAGGAAATTAGAAAACGACCTTTACGACATAGAGATCCGGGATGAAATCAACACAGCCCCCATGAAAAGCTACATCGAAGAATGGTTCTAACTCAGAATGGAAAGCTTTGTCCAGGAAGGGCAACAACTGATCAACAAGGGTCCACTGCCCATCGACGACATCAACAAAAACATATCGCCTTCATAGTAAGTCTATACTGCCATCTTGTTTTGTTTATCATTCCAGTTTAAGTCTATGTTGTCATCTTCTTTTCTTTATCAATCCACTTATGACCTCTTTAAATAGAAAACTGTAACCAAATACTCATAAGTTCCAATTTCTTCTTTTCAGGTCTTCCTCTCTATCATCGCACACTTCTTTCGACGTTCATAATTCTTGTACTTATTTGTTTTTATGGTCCGCGGGAGCCCCAATCCCAGTCTATATGACAAACGCATTTAAATTTCCACAAACATGTAACAAACATTATTAATTTTTGTTAAATTTCAAAGAAAACTGAATCGAAAATGTCCTTATTGTATACTAAACTTTGGGTTTCCAGGAACCTTCTTGTTTGTTCCAAAGAAAACTAATTCGGATATGCTACATTTCTTGTCTCTTATTGTATGCTAATTTTTGGGTCTTCAATGACGTTGATGGTTTAAATGTTGATGTAATTTCCTGATATATGTAACAACCATTATTTACTTTATAATAAGTTTCTATAGTTCGCAAGCCCGCTTCTCAATTTGTATATCGCGGAACTGTCGATATTTTTTGTAGGACACAAAACAACAGACGACCATTTTTGAAACCATCAACCCGACAACCCGCAATCCAAAGACTTGCTAATTATGGAATGAGCAGTCCGTCCATGCTCTATAAAACATGTGCAAAGAAAACTAATTCGGCAATGCTATATCTTTTTTTTCAAAAAAAAAAACTTTAGTTTTAAAGCAAAGTAATTCGGTGCAACAGATGTTATTACTATTCTATTATATAACATACATTATTAATTTCTGTTAAATTTCTATAGTCCGCAACTACGCCTCTCATTTTGTATATCGCAGAACAGTCGGTGCTATTTGTAGACCACAAAACATGAGACACCCAATTTTCAGCGCGCAGCCCGAGAACCCGCGATACAAAAACTGCCTACTTATGCAATGAGGGCTACAAATTTCGTATCTATAAAACTAAAAATCTACTTTATACAAATGCATATTTCGTATGTATAATTTATTTACTAAATATCTACTTTATACAAATACATTGTTAGTATGTATAATTTATTTACTAAATATCTACTTTATACAAATACTTATTTCGTATGTATAATTTATTTATTTCTGATGGCTTTCTATGTCCTAGTTTTAAAAATAACCAATTCGGTAATGCTAAATTTTTTGTGTCCAACAACCATTCGAATATTGATAATTTTTTATATTTTTTCAAGAAAAACTAATTTGAAAATACTATGTAATGCACGCAAACCACATGTATTTCAACTTTCTAGCCACATGCGTGTATTAGGTCACATTTACTCCCATACCAAGTAAGAACTACGCTGCCATGCAACACTTGTTTTAAAAATTATTCCAATATAATAAAAAAATATATCACTCCTATTTTAAAAGTTTATTACATGTTGTTATCCATTGGTCACAATTATGGTCATTGACCTACAGATGTTGTCTTGTCGTGCTAAATTCACTGAAATGGATGCACGTGCTTTTCAGCCAATGCGTAGAATGCCACTCACAAACGCTTTGGAAAGCATATCCACCTGTGAACAGAATCTTCGCTTTTGCACTCATTCTCTCCCATCACGTTCATTGCTGCCCTGCATATATTCAAACAACTATATATATATATTATTAAATAATTTTGATTTTATCTCAGGTATAAACAAGGCGTCTTACCCACAGGTATATGCTACTGGTTAGAAGTTTTGATAGTAGGGTAGATATCCTTTTCAAATACAGAACATCTGTTTTCATCTTTT
>SNQJ01S0025785.1:231034-241114 GCA_010110895.2 Picea sitchensis
GCTGAAGATTATTGGGAGGATTTGGTTCTTCCATTTTTGTATCATGTGCTTCCCTGTTCAAATCAAATAAAGGTTGATCAATTGTTGGTGATGATTTACTACTAGAGGGTGAGTCAACAAGATCCAGGGGAGTTGGTGCCACATGGAGTTACAATTTTCTACATGTGTCCTGATAGCATCAACCTCATCACGTTGTTGGCACATCGTTGTCCTATGTTGAATAAGGATGTCCATAATGTATGAGACTCGTGCTGACAAATCCTAGTATGCAATATGAAGTTGTTGAATTCCCTTCTCCAGGAAATCTGAGTGGCCCTCTTGAACACGAGATTGTCTTTGATGACGAGACATTAGACTAGGGTGAGGGTGTTTACAGAGCTTGCTAAGGATGAGGGAATCAGGGCCACACATTGCAGACCCAACAACATTACAAAGAACATGTGCCCAAATGTAACTCCAAATGTTATCCAATTTCCTAGGGATTCCTCAAATTACACCAATTTCCTTCTCCCTTTTATCTGACTGCAGTCTATAGGGATATCTGATTACATCTTTCGCTTGTAGCTGCAAATCTAATCCTCCTCCTGCGAGAAATTTATTGGCTTTGTTGAGATGGGGATGAGATCTTGGTAGAGACTTACCACCTTTCATGTCCACCACCCTTGATGTGAATGCTGCCCCAACACAATGAAATTGGAGTCTCCCATTGTTGCTTGCCCATGGGATTAATTTACTCCTGCACCTAAAATTTGAGACTTCACATTATCCAGATTCGCGATGCCTTCTCATGATGGCACTTAGACGATGATCTAGGATATTTTCATCGTGACTTATAAAGAATTGCATTAAATGAGCAAAAATTAAAATGCACCATTAAAGAAGGGAAAACTAAAAAATGAAGAGACATAAGCATCAGATCTGAACACAAAAATTTGATAACGGAGTTCGTCCCTGGTGGAATACGTCTCCAAGTCCTGATCTCAAATGGGTAGGCTCTTTCATTAACTTAACAAAAGAATTTGGCAAAATACATAAATATACCTAATTCTGAAATCAAGCTGCAGAAATAATGCTCAGATCAGAAAACAAACATCACAACTGAATTTGTGGCATCGAATTACCCAAAAACAATTGTCTCCATGCCTCGATCTGACTCTGGCACTCCTAGGCCCAAGAAGAATTATGTCTCAATTTTCATGCCCTCTACAACCTGCAATAATGACAGTCTTGCCTCGTAAAACATGCTCACAGTCTTATGGTCTGCGCCCCCCTCCGGCTGGCGAAAACTCAATTTAAATGGTCATGGGCCCTCCTTGGGTGTTTCAAGGGTGCCACGTGGCGCTCATTGATTGGGCCACGTTTCATCCGCTGATTGGCCCACCTGGTCGCTGATGTCACCTCCACGTCAATCCCATATAGGACACGTGGTGCCTTCTAGGTGATGCCACATGGAGTCACCTGGGGGTGCCACGTGGCATTTTTCTACTGGTCGACATGGATCCTTGAAAAGCCTATTGGCGGGTGACACATGGAAGCCTCTTGTGCTGCCACATGGAATGCTAACGTCAGCAATCATCATGTTGACGTCATCCTTCCATGTCAGTTGCTGACGTCATCCTTCCATGTCAGCTATTGACGCCATCCTTCCATGTCAGCTGCTGACATCATCCTTCCATGTCAGTTGTTGACGTCAGCAGTACAGATGATGATGTGGCCCCTGTTGACTTGCCCTGTTTGACCAGAACTTTGACTGCAGATATTGTTCAATCCGTAACTTTGTTTGACGATCTATTAGCGTCGTTATAAATCTTGTGACGTGCTCTTCATGATAATTCCATTTCCACTGAGTTTTGGGAACTTTAAATTTTATCCCTTTCTCTATCTGTTGGAGCCATTCTGAGCGTTCTGAATTGCCTTTGTGAGTTCTAAGTTGTTCTTAGCCTTCTCTGGATCCTTTTTGGATCATGCCTTCCCACTGAGAGATTTTTGGACCAAAAAAATCTTTCATCAATCAACAGGTAAGTGAGGGAAGAGTCCCCTTACTTTTTCCTTCTCAATCCACTTTGCCTTGCTTGGATGTGTTCCTTTTAAGCCTACTCGAAGATAATCAACATCACCCCTGTGTGAAGTCCTCATCCTCCTATCTAGAATGATATATTCATGTAGCTCATCCAAGTACTCAAGTGCAAACTCATAAACTAACGGTATTGAAACTTCCTCATATTGATCCATGATCATGGGAGGCTCAAAAAGTTTCAAGTTCTCAACGTTCACAACTGAGTAAATCTGCATGTAAGGTGGAAGATCCAGACGAAAAAAATTGGTACCACTTTTCTCCAAGATAGTGAAGGGTCCATAAAAAACGGGCTTAAGTTTATTTCCTTCACCCTTCAATCTCTCCTTGCTGATGTGAAGCCATACCTGGTCTCCAACCTGGAACTGATGATCAACCTTGTGCTTGTCATGATGAGATTTATACAAAGCTTGAATTTTCTCCAACTGTTCCCGGACTGCCTGGTGTATCTGTTGGATCCTCTGGATGAACTTGCATGCTCTTTCCTCTGTTCGTTCTTCATTTACATTGGCATCTCTCTCGTACATCAAGTCCAAAGGAACCGTTGGTAGGTACCCAAAACATGTCTCAAAAGGTGAACTCTGAGTGGATGAATGTAAATCTCGGTTATACGCATACTGTACATAGGAAAAATATTCATCCCATAACTTGGGATGCTTGCTGTAGTAGCCTCGAAGCAAAAGTACCACTGTTCATTTTTCCACCTCTGTCTGTTTGTCGGTCTGTGGATGGAAAGCAATGCTCCTCTTCAATTTGGTGTCCATCACTTTCCACAAGCTAGTCCAAAAGTTCCCAAGGAATTGAGTATCTCGATCCGAGACGATGGATGTGGGTAATCCAAAGTGAACCCAAACATGTTGAAAGAAGAGTTAGCAGTCTGCTCAACAATGATCTTGTTTTTACATGGAATCAAGATACACATCTTGCTGAACCTATCCACTACCACATACAAATAATCATGACCCCCTTTGGTCATTGGTAAACTCCCTACAAAATCCATGGAGACACTTTCCCATGGATGGGATGGAACAAGAAGTGGTGAGTATTGCCTCGATTTTCTATTAGTGGGCTTACAAGTAGAACACATCACACATCCCTTTACATATTTAGTTACAATTGCTTTCATTTGAGGCCAAAAACAAAACCTCTACAAATGAGCCATAGTTTTTCCTACCCCAAAATGCCCAGACACAAGAGAAGTGTGATATTCTTGTATTACATGGACTCGTTCACTTGTAGGAATACATAGCTTTACAAGACGGTAGAGTAATTTTTCCTGCAGACAATAGTTATCTACCTGTGCACCAAGGGTTAGCTTCACATATATTTCTTTAAATTATTCATCGATGTCATATTGTTCTACATAACTATCATGAGATAAATAAGAGTTCTTCAAAACAATAGAAGCAACAATAGGAGTTCTAGAAAGCATATCAACTACCTTGTTACTTGTACCCTTTTTGTACTTGATTACCAAGTGAAATTGTTGTAGAAAACCCATCCACCCGTAGTGTCGAGATTGTTGCAATTTGGTCTATGCTTGAAGATACTGTAAGGGTTGGTGATCTATATGTATGATTGTTTCCTTCCCCAACAATTAGTATTTCCATTTCTTTACGCTCTAGACTAATGCATACAACTCTTTATCACATGTAGGATAGTTAACAACAACTTGGTTAAAAGTTTCAAAGTGGTAACATATAGGCTTACGATATTGCATCAATACTGCACCCATGGCGTATCCACTAGCATCTGTCTCGATCTCAAAAGGATGTTGAAGATTTGACAGTGCTAATACTAGTGCTGTGATCTTCTCCTTCAAAGTGTTGAAATTTTTTTGTTGCTTTTCATCCCACTGAAAAGTGTTCTTCACACTGGTTAAGGCATGCAAATGAGCTGCTATAAAGGAGAAGTTGGGAATGAATCTACTCCAATACTGGACTGCACCTAAGAAGCTTTGGACTTCGATTACACTTTTTGGCTCAGGCCATTTTACAATTATATCAATTTTGGAAGGATCAATTTTCATTTGTCCTCCTCCTACAATGTGACCTAAGTACACAAGTGCAGTCTTTCCAAATTCACATTTAGATGGTTTTACACACAACTTTTCCCTTTGCAAAGTATCCAATACTTGCTTTACATGCCTCACATGCTCATCCCAATCCCTACTAAAAAAAAGAATGTCGTCTAAATATACAATCACAAAGTCATCTAGGAAAGGCCCGAATACATCATACATCACATGCATGAAAGTTGTAGGAGCATTACAAAGCCCAAATGGCATAACTAACCACTCAAAAAATCCTTGTTTGGTTTTAAAGGAATTTTTTCATGCATCATGTTCTGCGACTTTGATTTGATGATATCGACTGTGCAAATCCAACTTAGTGAAACAAAAAACATTCTTCAATTGATCAAGTAAATCATCTATGCGAGGAAGAGGGTATCGATTTTTCACCATGATTTTATTTAAAGCTCGGTAATCGACACACCTTTTCCATGTGCCTTCCTTCTTTGGAACCATCACGATCAAAGAACCACAATGAGATGAACTAGGCCCGATGACCCCTTGATCCAATAAGCCCTGTACCTGCTTCTTGATCTTTGTCATCTCCACAACTGACATCCTATACATGCCCACATTAGGAAGAGGAGAATCTTGCTGAAGATGTATCTCATGTTGGATTTATCTCTTAGGAGGTAATCCATCTGGTTCCTGAAAAATTTCATCATACTTAGAAACAATATTAATTAATTCCTTTTTATGAGATGGATCACACCCTTGGAAAGCATCAGATGTCTCGACATCTTTCTCTCTGACGACCATGAGTACATATCTCTTATTAGTGTTTATGAGTCTTTTCGTTTGCCCTGCACTAACAAGTGTTGTATTTACTCTCATGCTGTGAGCTCTAACAATATATTCCAGTCCCCCTTTAGTAAGGTGGTATTTGTTCTCATGACAAAATAAGACTTCTTTTCTATCATAAAGATAAGGACTTCCCAACACTATGCCACATATATCAAGTGGCACAACATGCAAATCTACTTCATCAATCAATTTTGAAGCAATAGCAAATCTGATCCTACATTGTTTGGTGACATTAAGTTTTTATTTATCACATACCCAACCAAGAGGATAAAGCTTCAGATGTGGTTTCGTTTCAAGACCCATCTTCTTGACAAGTGCTTCAGATATTAAGTTTACTTGGGAACCCATATCAAATAATGTATCTATCTTAGTCTGTTTAAATACAATCCTTATACGAAATAACTCATTCTTCTTTCATTCATCAACTTGAGATTCATCATTGGAACTTGAAATAGTATGAAGAGAATATTTACCTTGTACTCCGACCGCTGTGATATTTCCTTCATCTCCTTAATCGGAACCAAGATCTTGTTGCACTGTAGCAACGATCTTTGTCTTCCCCTTTCCATTGAACTGTTTCGGTTTCTTTTCTGGATGCAGTTTCCAACAATGCTCTTCATCCTGACCGCTCTTCTTGCAATGAGTGCAAGATGATTTTCCTCCTCTCGTTACTGTAGCGGTCTTCTTGTCCTTCCTTTTAAACTTCTTAAAAGTATTTTTTGGGAAATTGGAAGGTTTCTTTGTGGGATGTTCTTGAACATGTTTCCCCCTGTTATCAAGGTGAGTGGCTTACACACAAACTTCGTCAAGACTAGTGGGGTTAAACAAGAGCAAAGTATGACGAATATAACTGTGAAGTGCGCCAATATACTTCATTAAAGTTTCATAATAATCCAAATGAATGTTCAATGCAAGAGATTTATTCCTAAATTCTTTTGTGAAGCTTTGTATAGTTTGACCTTTACTTTGCCTTAAAGTTTGTCATTCCATCATTGCTTTATGTAAATACCCGAATGGATAAAATTGGTTCCTTATCTTTGATTTAAATTTTGACCATGAGGAAAGAAGATTACCACACTTACTTCTGTCCTAAAGCTTGCTCTCCCACCATATGAGAGTGGTGCCTTCCAACCGAAGCGAAACCAATTGCACGTTAACCTCCTCTTCATCAATATGATGGACACGGTAATACACTTCAACATATCGGATCCAATTATCTAGATTTTCAGGATTAACATCTCCATTAAACATAGGTAACACAAATTTTACATTAAGCTTTAATAATGGTTTCTTAAAAGAGGCTTTATGGCTAGAATGATGAGAATGATGAGAATGCTCAGAGGAAGAAGAACTAGAACTCAAAGGTGAAGACAAAGGCTCATGATGATCTCCTCCAACCCCTTGGTTTACCGAAGCATCATCATCTGCATGTGCTTCCTTTTTCTTCCTTTTCTTCGCACCCCCCTCTAGCTGGTGAAAAATCTGTCGGTAATTGGGCAGACAGATGTTCCAACGGAACTGCTAGGCGGATTGGTTATGGCGCTAAAGTTAGAGCGTTATATGTGGGGGAGGTCCTGGGGTCAAACCTGCGAGCCTCCCATTTTGGCTCTATGGTTGTAACCTCTGCTAAAATTGGTTGGCGGCTGCTAGATGTGGTGGTTGTTTCCAGATATGGCAGGACCTCTGCCAGATTTGGTGGGGTCCTGTCATATATATTTTTTGATTTTTCGGTCACAGTCCCTCCTTGGGTGTTTCGAGGGTGCCACGTGGCACCCGTTGATTGGGCCATGTGGCATCCGCTAAATGGTCCACCTGGTCGCTGATGTCACCTCCACATCAATCTCATATAGGACACGTGGCACATTCTAGTTGGTGCCACATGGCGTCAGTTGGGGGTGCCACATGGCATTTTTCTATTGGTCCACATGGAGCCATGAAAAGCCTATTGGCGGGTGACACATAGTAGCCTCTGGTGCTGCCACGTGGCATGATGACATCATTATCCGTCATGATGGCATCATCCTTCCATGTCAGCTTTTGACGTCATGCTGACATCAATAGTACGGATGATGATGTGGCCCTTGTTGACTTGCCTTGTTTGATCGCAACTTTGACCGCAAATATCTTTCAATCTGTAACTCTGTTTGACGAGTCCTTTGTGCCGTTAGAAATCTTGTAACACGCTCTTCACAATCATTCCATTTCCACTGAGTTTTGGGAACTTTTAATTTTTTCCCTTTCTCTATCTGCTGGAGCCATTCTGAGCGTTTTGAGTTGCCTCTGTGAGTTCTGAGTTGTTCTTAGCATTCTCTGGATCCTTTTTGGATCAGACAAGGTGGATGTCTTGGAGTTGGAGAAAATCTTGAATCCATTACTTCAGATATTGTCCACGCCATAACTGAATTGTACTTCGACAGAATTGTCCCACCTTTCTCATGTGCAAATTGGACTCAGGATTTAAGAGAGTATGCTCGAGCTTGTGAGAGATATGAGATGAAGAAGACCCCCACTTGGTGTATTGTTTCCTGTGTGGGTGTGACACCCAATTTTCATGCATTGAACTTAAATGATCCTTCATTAATTATTGAATAGGATGATGGGATAACCTCTCATTGATCTGAATGGACCCTTTTGGATTGGTGACGACGAGGTTGGATTGAGAGTCAACCAATCTGCTGTTCTCCTTCATGATATGGCAGAAGCATACTTGTGGAATGCCAACCAATGGATGTCTTATTTTTTTTATGATGTTGCAAAGTTGATGGGAGAGTTCCTTTGATCATACCGCTTATGGTGTTCAAAGAATCATCAATGATTAGTTATTTCACCGGTTTTGTAATAAGTCAACTTACATTTGCAAATTTATAATAGAATTTTCCACTTTGTTAAAAAAAAAAAATGTCACCCCTTTTAAAAGTTTATTACATGTTATCCATTGATCACAATTGTGGTGATTGACGTACAGATGTTGTCTTGTCGTTCACCTTTCCATGCTAAATTCGCCTTCATTGAAATGGGTGCACGTACTTTTCAGCAAATGCGTAGATTGCCACTCATACACGCTTTGAAAAGCACATCCAGCTGTAACAAAATCTTCGATCTTCGCTTTTGCACTGATTTCTCTCCCACCACGTTCATTGCTGCCCTGCATATTTTCAAACAATTATATATATTATGAAATAATTTCGATTTCAATATTATTTCATCTTACGTATAAATAGGGCGTCTGACCCCAGGTATGAGGTATGAGCTAGAAGTTTTGATATTACGTTAGATATCAAAACATATTTTGTTTAAATTTTTTCAATCTCAAATTATTAATAAAAATAATATTTTATTTTTTAATTTATTATGATGATTAACATTCATTAAAATTGAATTGGTATTTGAAAAAAAATGAAAAAATAATTAATTATTTTATTTTACTATTATATATATATATATATATAATTTGTGAATCTCCCGAGCAAAACAAATATCTTAATTATGAATCTAATAAGTATTAAAAAATAAGAACTTATTTTATTATAAAATTTTATAATTATTATAATTTTAATATTATGATTTTTTTATTTTTTTATTTTTTTAATTTTCTTTCCATTTAAAAAAAATCAAGATATATATAACTCATATATATATATATACTTTTCTTGAGATTTATTTTATATGGATGTCAAGTTTGGGGATGTAGTATGTCTAAAGAATCTTGAAGAAGATGGAGCATATACAAAACTACTTTAGGCTCAAGCAAGAATGACATAAAGATGCCCAATCTTAACTAAACTATTAGGGAATAAAGGAATAAATCATTTTACAAAAAAAATATAATATTAAAATTATTATTACAACTAAATTTAAGGAAAAATTGTGGTGCAATAAAGAGTAAGAGGGCAAAATAAAATTAAGATATTATAAGGAGGTGATAGAGTACCAACCTTCCAACCTTCTTAACCTTCTAACTTAGAGAAACTATAGTAATCTTGAAAGACTTCTCTTAATGCTTTTGAGCACATAAATAAAATTCTTAAAAAAACTAAAAAATTATATCTATATCTATATCTATATCTATATCTATCTATCTATCTATCTATCTATCTATCTATATATAATCTCAAAATTAAGAGCATGACTATGAATAAATACCCAATATATAAGAACAAGTTAAACACCATAGAAGACAAAAAGCTTTCTAAAATTGTAAAAGGGAGGATGGCATAAAGTTCCCTAGTCTGCTAAACTATTGGGGAATCATGGAAGACACCATTTTGAACAATAAAGATACTATTAAAAATATCCTTAAATCAAAATTTAAGGAGAAAATGTGGTGTGATAAAGAGTTAGGGGAAAAAAGAAAATTAAGGTATTATAAGGATGTAATCAACCCTAATCTAGAAGATCAAAATTATCTATATGTTTTGACAAGTGTAAAGAAAAAAAATTGCCAAGATAAGAACAAATTCTCACAAGCTCTATAGTGAAACTTGGCATCGGTCAATAACTAAAACTAGGGATGATTTAAGGATGAAAATTTATTTTAAAATGTAGAAACCTTTGGTGAATCTTACTAATCTTTCGTATGCCAACTATAAATGTTTGGCGATATTTTTGTAAAAATATTCAAATTTCTAAGGAGTTTATGTAGTTTGTATAAAATTTTGGCGATTTTTAAGGTATAATAATTTTATCTTATAGAATTTGGGGGAATCATTTTTGGAATAACGAATCTTTTTTGGGGAAAAACCATGGAAAATTAGCCCATGAGCTAAATTTAGCCCCTACAATCATCCATGCCTAAAACGCTCTGGTTTGAAAGAGTGTGTCACCTTTGTGACACTAAGAAGGTTGAAGATGACAAATACTTTCTCTTAGATTGTCCAGCCTATACCCAAATTAGATCTAATTTTCAAAAAAAAATTCACACTACCAACCTTCCTAACCTTTTAACTCAACAAAACTAAGGTGATCTTGGAAAACTTCTCTTAATGTTTTTCCAGCACATAATTCTAAAGAATCATAAATAATCACTTATCCTCTTAAGGTCCTATAGACCAATTCCTCCTCCTCCTCCTCCTCCTCCTCCTCCTCCTCCTCCTCCTCCTTCTTCTTCTTCTTCTTCTTCTTCTTCTTCTTC
>SNQJ01S0025785.1:252782-263225 GCA_010110895.2 Picea sitchensis
CGACTAGATTCTGGGGAAACCCACCAACCACTTCCCCTCATTTCGAGGATGGTACCCGGGTAAACCATATTTTGTAGAAAATCAAGGATTTTTCGATATGTTGCTCATTTAATATCTCAACATGTCACTTGCAAAAATTGAACCTAGGTGGGGGGGAAAACACCTCTCAACATAAACCACTCGGGCTAAACCCAATTGAAAATAACGAATGGTGTATCATGCAAATCTACCACTTCACTTTTTTTTTTTTCATCAAATAAAGATGTAAACATTTTATAGTTGTGTCACAATCATTACTTATTATAGTAATATATTAGTGTCCATTTTAAATAGTTCAAAAATTGACATAGTGCTTCTCTTTATTTTTACTAATTTCAAATATCATATGGGACTCTTAAGGGGTTTGCACCTTCACACCTTGTTCTTCTAATAAAAATTAACTATAAAATATTTCATATTTATTTCAAAATTCTTTTGATTGAAGGAAACATATATATGACAATTGTATAAGACTATTGTGAAGCATTTCTTAGTTTTACACTACTAAATTTGTCTCTATTTATTTTGTATAGAATGAATATATTTCATGCTTCCTACTACATGTTAGAATCCATACAATATCCTAAAAGTATAGACCTTGGTAAAGTCACATGATCTCATTCAAGATTATATTTGTTTTTTTGGCAATTTGCATAAAACAACAATATCAAAGTGTATTCTCCTATTACTATATCCATATTTTTTTATCCAATCTTCTAATTATGATATGTAAAGTTCCGTGGATATTCCAAGGAATAGTTCATCACACAACATATCTTATATGATAAATACGATGGGGCTATATTCCACTATGTAATGGTTACTTGTAATTAATTTATTGCTATTTTTCAAGATTACCCCAAAAGTATTTATACTATGTTTGCGGGTGTTTCATGATATTGGGGGCACATGGTGTATGGTCCATGATGTATTTTCATGTTGGAGATGGATTACTCAATGGTTTCTTGACCTTTGTTGGGTGCTTGCATGGTATTCTTCCCTAGGGCATTGGAGATCTCCAACATCTTGAGTGATATTCTATATGATGGACACATGTAGAGGGTTTCTTGCTTGGAGAATACCCTAATTAGGAGGAGAAGTATTTCACATCATAGAGAAGGGAATTGTGCCCTATACAAATCATGGTAGCTTGAATTTTTTCATGGATGCTTGGAGTTGGCTCGATGGTGCATGGATTGCAAAAATGTTCATGTAGGGGGATTGTACCTAGTGGATTACATGGGTTAAGAGGATTGTTGGAATCATTGGAGGCTTATAGGAGGAGCATTGGACACACCTCTTGGAGCACCCTTACATTTGGAGCTTTATTTGTGGATGAAATCACCTTATATCTTGACATGTGCACCCTTGGAGTGTTGAACTTCACATGTGTGAACCTACATGTGTTATTGTAGGTTGCTTGTAAGGGCATTGGAACACATATGTATTGTTCGCCTCCCTTACCTCTCATATATATAGAGAAAGGAGAGATTCCTTCACTCACTCATTCTTATCACTCTTTTGTTAGAGATGTGACTAGGAGGAGAACACCACTTCTCCTCTCTCTCTAGAATCTTCTTAGGTATTTGATATATCTCTCCCTCTCTCTCTCTCTCTCTCTGAGTTGCTAGGGTTTCTTGAGCTTGGTGGAGCATATTGAATACTAGGGTTATGGTTTAATCCCTTAGAGATTTTAATATTAGGGTTTTGAGATGAAACCATAGGTTTTACTTGTTGAAGTGAAAAAGAAGAGGATACATCTTTCCTTGGAGGACATGTTTGTGTCATGCATGCTTGTTGGACCTCCTTGGTGTAAGATAGTGTTTTCTTGGTTTCCCTAGATATGGTATGTACATTAACTTCATCTTTATACATATTAATGAAGTTTCCAACTATGCAATACTTGTCTTATTGAAGATTTTATTTTCAATAATCTATATTCTTCATGGTTTGTAATTTATAGCTCTGTATGTATTGCTGATTTGACATAAGTTAAGGGTGAATATGTTAAGCGATTTAACATTACAATTGAAAAATATAAGGGAATATTTTATGTTGCCTATATAGTTTTCACAAGTGTTTTTAGATTAGTTATATGCATGATAACATTTCCCTATATGGTTGAAATTTATTGGAACACATTAGTATATTTTTTCTTGAATTGAATAGTGGATTGGGACAATTAAGAATTGAAATATAGTATATTTCTGATATTGTTTTGTTTATATTTCATAACAACCCTCAGGATGAAAATTCATAGCGTTAATATCTAGGAAACCACTAGTTAGGAGGTGAAATTTTTAACTGTCCAATCATAAGAAATTTCCACATGATATTAGAGCTTTTGTGGATGAGATCACTCTAGGTGTAAGAGGGAGCTTGCATTTCAGTTGAATATTACTTGGGAGATGTAATTGATCTTGGTTAAGGTTGTTGGGTGTTGTTAGCACTCAATAATTTCTTTGGGCTGTATCAAAGAAAGCCCCGAGGTAACTGTTTCAACCAACTTTAGATTGTATTATGACCTATACAACCAGATAGGGCTCCCTCATATGTTTAATGAATGGTAATAAATCAAGTATTTCATCAATGAATGCATAGAGGTCAGATTCTGCAATAGGACAAGTTTATTTTTTTTTCAAAAGGGATGGTCGGACAAGCAAGAGAGAAAGTACCATTGGGCAATAGAGTCAATTTAAGAAAATGATAGAAACAAATGACTTAGTGACTGAACTTGAGAGGATAAAGGCTAAATAAGAAACAATCTTTCAATTAAAAATCATTGTGTGTGGCAAGAGAAAAACACATGAAGCAACTCGGAGCACCGCTGAAGATGAATTCAGAGTTAACTTAGAAGAAACATAGTTTGTCTAAATGGTGTGAATCTAGAGCACCACGCAGTGAATTCTAGATTCGAAATCACATTCCGATTTAGACAGAAATTTACAGATGTGAATATAAGAGCATAGGAAAGAACATACACAAATAAATAATACAATACATTATACTTCCATCATTAGAATATATTCATCAAAGCTTCAGGACTTTTGCATTAAGTTTCGATCAAATTCAGAAGCTACATTCAATAGTCACTGTCTACATTGTTTTGCCAACCAACCCTGTTTACATGAGAATGATCCCCATATATAGAAAAATAATGTCACCCTTGGATTCTAGGTTCAAACTACTCCCTCCTAGAATCATGGATCTGTTTTCTTTGGAAGAGAACAATAAATTCAACGAATTCACTAAAAATAGAAAACCTGACTTTGCCAAATCCTAATCATAACCGAAATATTCTTTACAATCATTGATCATGATACGAATTCAACCATATGTTTGTGATGAGTCATCATGTGCATTGCTAGACACTCTGTCACCCTTTCACAACAAGTTTACTATGCAACAATAACCTACAACAAAAACATAGCGGATTGTGCAACAAACTGGGTAAATAGGCATTAAATATGACATCATATCTCACTAATAAAAACTATTTTCCTAAAATGAGAGAGGTTTTTGTAGTTAATATCGTTATAAAGAAACAAATCTCTTGGTTTCTTTAAATTCATCTCCATATGGCCGGAATACGTGTCGCAAAAACATGTCTCAGACAGGAAATCATGAAAACTGAAAAATAGGGCTCAAAGATTCCTTTGAATCTCCAAAAATATGAAACGGTTTTCAAATATGAGAGAGGTTTTTATTATTTAGTTTGTCCTCAACAAAAAAATCTTGGGGATTTTCAAAATTCCTCTCCAATTGGTCATAAAGGGATCTTGAAGTTGACCACTAAACCAACCATTTGTGCAACACGACTTGTAGCTTGTGCATAGGAAAATATTTTGTGCAAAAGCATCCTCTACGCAATGAAATACAATGTGTGATGAAATACACTACACGAGAGCCCACTACGCAACAACATCCTATGCATGACAACATCCCATGCACGACAACCCACTGCATGATGAAATCCACTACGTGAAGAAATCCACTATGCGAAAACATTCTATGCGCGACAAACCACTGTGCGATGAAATCCACTACGTGATGAAATCCCATGCATGATGACATCCTATGCATGACAACATTCCATGCGCGATGAAATCCATTGCGTGACAAAATCCATTGCGCGACAAAATACTTTGCACAGTGAAGTGCTCTGCGTAGTGCGTAGCAAATTTTGCAGTGCACAGTTGAAAATGGAAATGGAAATAATAAATGATAAGATTCCTTCTGAAATTGACCCTTGGAGATGTTATATGATGCTAGGCACAAAAACAATATGGGTGCTAATAGACATGACTTTGCAAATTGTTTACAAACCTCTAACCTTAGCTATGAAAATCATGGTGCTAACAACTGGCTCCAACGGGGATGCTATCCTCCCTGTGAGGTAGAAAAGAACAGTAGACCAGACGCCTATCCATTGGGCTGCTCCCAAACTCAACTTTCCAATTGTAACTTGTAAACTCCATCCACTGAAAGCGCAAAGCTGTATATGCTCCAAACTAAAATCTGAAACTAAGTTGGACATGAAAACTACAGATTTCCAAAAGAAATGCTCGTAGTATGAGCTTATTTGCTCTCATACCTACCCCAACTGCTGAAAAATATGCCAATCAAGTGAAATCAAAATGCCAATGCAACCATGAAAACACTTTATCCACTTTTTTCTTTCTTTGCACATGCTTGCTCCAAATCCTGTTTACTGATAAGTCATTAAAAAATTTATCTATAAATTGAAATCTCAAAAAATTAAAAACATTGGGACTGTTTTCCGCCTCCAACAAAACTGCAAATGGATCCTATAGAAAACACATAAAACAACAATCATGTTTCACCCCTTCCACTGCATCATTGTTTTCATGCAATTCAACCTGTTGATTACCACAAAAGGCTGGAAAATATGTTGAGACTGCTGAAAATAACAATCTTCTGAATCAGAAGACAATGCCGACTGAAATGAAACCCCTAGTGGCAAGCAATCCATATCTAACAATGATGTTGATTGACCATCGTATTTATTTCCAAGCTGGTATTTGATCACGGGCTGCAAATCTGAACTGAAATAACCTTCCATGTAATCAACAACAGGGTCATTAAAAGTTTGAGAAGGTTGTTGATTCTCTTCACGGATAACAATTTTCTCATGTAAAACAATGTCACTGTGAATGCAGTCAGACTTCACTGCTTCCTCTGTTATCTCATGATTTAATTTCAACAATTCAAAGGAGGAAAACCATAATGGAAGACAATTTTCATTTGCAAGTCCACTGCTTTCTTCATATTCAACATCATGCTTGGAGGATTTTTTATTTGAAACATTATAAAAAAAATTCTTCAACAATTCAAAAGAAGAAAAACACAATGGCAAGGTTCTTTCACATGATTCAAAACCTTCTTCATTTTATTCACTATTGTCATATGCACATTTTTCAATTTCTTTATATTGTTGAACATACTCATTTTCAGATTCATCTTCGACCAATGAATGGAATTTTGAACTGACAAGACCTTCTACATAACAAGTAACAGGGTCATCAAACACATGAGAAGATTGTTGCAATTTCTTGTCAATTTTTTCCCATGAATCAATGTGATTTTGCATCAGCACACATTCCTTTGCCTTAGTGATGATCTTTAAATTTTCTTTCAACAATTTAAATGAAGCAAAGCATTAAGTTAAAGAATTTCCTTCAGTTGATTCGGTACATTCTTTATATTCTTCTTTGTAACTGTGATATGTAGGTTGATTGCTCTCATTACACTACTGAAAAAGAACATTTTCTAATAGAGAACATGCAGCTGGTTGTTCTAGGAAGTCAACATCATAATCATCAACATATTCATCATACAAAGAAAAATCAGCAACATCTGCAATGTCATCTAACAAGAAAAAGCTTGGGACATCAACCTTCTCTTCAATAATCTGATTTGCAAATTCATTTTCTTGACTATCTACAAATGAATACATAAAACAATCAACCCTGTGCTTATCATGAGATGGATCAAAAACTAAATTAACACCTTCTTTTTCAATAAGTGGAATACCTTTGCAAAATCATCAACATTTAAATCTTCAATAGGACATATGATATTATTAACCCTCTTCTCAATATTCAAATCAATTGTTCTTTGTTCATATTCATTGTCATGTTCTTTAGCATCCAACTCTTCATTTTGAATCTGTTTACATGCTTGAATATTGTCTTCAACTTCCTGAGTATTGTTGAACATCTGCTGCAAAGACATAAACTTCCTCTCCATAAAAAAAAAAGATAAGTCTGATTGAAAGGTTGTTACACAATGGAGCATGGCAACAACTTCAGGAGGTTGGACTTCTTTAGGAAGTTTATAATAAAGACTAGCAAACCTCCAGCTAAAATTTGAGATGGTTTCATCTTTCATTTTTCTCATGGAATAAAACTTTGAAAGGAGTAGATCCCATGACTTTCTCTCACCCCAAAATCTACATAAATATTCCCTCAGTTCATCCCACGAGCTAATCAACTGAGGCTACAAATTTATGAACCATGCTTTGACATCTCCTTGTAAGGACCAAGAAAAGGCCCTCATAGACACATCATCATGTTCGATCTCAAAAAGGTCTATGAAATGCTCAAAGACCTTAATATGTTTTTCAACTGACTGTCCATCAAATATAGGAAGATACTTATAATGTTTCAGAGGAAAGTCGTGAAGGATGGAAGGAAATTTAAGAGGACTGTATCTTTCTTGAATCATTGAGGGTGAAGGGTTAAGAACATAAGGTACAAGCTCAACTTTGGTTTCATTAAGCTCACAAGAATGATCATGAACATCATATGGCTCAGAGGAAAGAGCTTGGTGAATATCGGTTATACAAGAAGAAGGAGGTATACCAACAGTTTGCAATGAAGGATATACAAGGGTAGATCTATGGGCTTCATTTGAATGCAGTAAGTGAAGAAATACTCTTTTGAAAAACTCAGGAAAAGACAAAAAGATATTGATAAAATAGAAAAATACTTCTTAGACTAAACTTAATCTCGACTACCTGATTTTTCCAGACTGCCCTTCCATATCTTTGTCAATAGGTCTCATTATCTAGCGGAGTCCTTGAATCACATTTGAAGCTTGATTGGAGTCACGATGAAAACTTTAGCTCTGGATTCTTCTGCAAGTGGAATCACCTTCAACTGATTTTCTGATGTGTGGAGTTGCTAGAGCAGAAATACAACCAATATGTGCCAAAGTGTCTGCTGCTCTCAAACCTCAGAAATCAACCATGTCGTTCTTTCCCAGGGAAAATTTTCAATTTCATCCTCAACATCAAAGCAAAAATGTTAGCGATCGGTAATTTCTTTGGGATGTATCAAAGAAAGCCATGAGGTAATTGTTTCAACCAACTTTAGATTGTATTCTAACCTATACAACCAAAGAGGGCTCTCTCATATGTCTAATGACTGGTAATAACTCAAATATTTCATCAATGAATGCTTAGAGGTCAGATTCTGCAATAGGACAAGTTTATTTTTGTTTCAAAAGGGATGGGAGGACAAGCAAGAGAGAAAGTACCATTGGGCAATGGAGTCAGTTTAAGAAAACGATAGAAGAAAATGACTTAGTGACTAAACTTGAGAGGATAAGGGATAAATAAGAAATAGTATTTCAGTTAAAAATCATTGTGTGTGGAAAGAGAAAAATGCATTAAGCAACTTGGAGCACCACTGAGGATGAATTCAAAGTTAACTTATAAGAAACATAGTTTGTCTAAATGGCGCGAATCTAGAGCACTACGCAGTGAATTCTAGATTCAAAATCACGTTCCGATTTAGACAGAAATTTATAGATGTGAATATAAGAGAACAGGAAAGCACATACACAAAGAAATAATACAATACATTAGACTGTCACCGTAAGAATCTTTTCATCAAAGCTTCAGGACTTTTGCATTAATTTTCGATCGAATTCAGAAGCTACATTCAATAGTCACTGTCTACACTGTTTTTCCAACCAAAATGTTTACATGAGAATGATCCCCATATATAGAAAAATAATGTCACCCTTGGCTTCTAGGGTCTAACTACTCCCTCGTATAATAATGGATCTATTTTCTTTGAAAGAGAACAATAACTTCAATGGATTCACTAAAAATAGAAAACCCGACTTTTCCAAATCATAATTGTAACCAAAATATTATTTACAATCATCGATCATGATCAGAATTTGACCATATGGTTGTGATGAGTCATAATGTGCAATGTTTTACACTCTGTCACCCTTTCACAACATGTTTACTATGCAACAATAACCTACAACAAAAATCATAGTGGATTGCGTAGCAAATTGGGAAAATTGGTTTTAAATATGACATCATATCTCACTAATAAAAAACTATTTTCCAAAACCAAGAGAGGTTTTTGTAGTTAAGATCGTTATAAAGAAAAACCTCTCTATTATTCTTTAAATTCATCTCCATATGGACATAATACTTGTTGCAAAAACATGTCTTGGACAGGAAATCATGAAAACTGAAAAATAGGGCTCAAAGATTCCTTCGAATCTCCCAAAATATGAAACGATTTTCAAATATGAGAGACTTTTTTATTATTTGGTTTTTCCTCAACAAAAAAATCTCAGGGAGTTTCAAAATTCCTCCCTAGTTGGTCAGAAAGTGATCTTGAAGTTGACCACTAAACCAGTTATTTGCGCAGTGCGACTTGTAGCCCGTGCGTAGGAAAATCTTCTGCGTGAAAGCATCCTATGTGCGACGAAATCCACTGCGTGATGAAATCCACGGTGCGAAGGAATCCACTACGTGACAACATACTATGCGCAACAACCCATTGTGTGATGAAATCCACTGCGAGACAAAATCCACTGTGCGACAACATCCTATGCGCGACAAAATCCCATGCACGACAACCCACTGCGCGATCAAATCCACTGTGTGAAGAAATACAATGCACAAAAATATCCTATGTGTGACAACATCCTATGCGCAACAACTCACTGTGCGACGAAATCCTCTGTGCGACAAAATCCTTTGCGTGATGAAGTGCTTTGCGCAATGCGTAGCAAATTTTGCAGTGCGCAGTTGCAAATGGAAATGGAAATAATAAATGATAAGATTCCTTTTTAAACCGACCCTTGGAGATGTTAGATGATTCCTGGCATAAAAACAATATGGGTGCTAACATGCATGACTTTGCAAATTGTTTACAAACCTGTAACCTTAACTATGAAAATCATGGTTCTAACAGCTGTGATATGCTATGTTTCTTGGGAAAATCACTTGGACCCTTGGAAAGATTGGGTGTGATACTATTGAATTGTGAAGTTGAGACTTGTTTATGATGTGTAAGGTGGATCTTTGTCTTACAGAGCATGATAGGTTATATGGAGTTTCTAATTTTGTTCCTTGGAGTTTCTAATTTTCCTCTTCTCGTCGGTTCCATGAGAAACCAAAGTCTAACATTCCAAGGAACAAAATTAGAAGCTCCATACAACCTATCATGATCTGTAAAACAAAGGTCCACCTTACACATCATAAACAAGTCTAAAGTGCACAAGTCAATAGTATCTCACCCAATCCTTCCAAAATTTTCCTCTTCTCCTCGGTTGCATGCTCCCAAGTCTAAACTTAAACTCCATAAACCAATGTGACTCATAATTGTAAATTATGTCAAACCTTTGATCCAAACTATAATCAAAGTGTAACTTTTAAGTAGAGTGATTCAATGATAAAACCAACACCTTGTACCATGCAATCAAAACCCAAGATACAAGTGATGCACATAATGATGAACATGTATCAAGTTTATGTTGGACACACTGACCACACTAAGAGTTGGGGGGTGAATCAGTGTAGGGATCTTTTTCAAACTTCCCTTCACAAAAATCCTTAGTTAGCAATCACCATTTACTCATCACTTATTAATGAAATTTATAACCAGTTGTATGCGAACATATATATCAACAACAAATAACAACAACATATATCATCAACAAGCCATCACCACACAGAACACACAAATTGAAGAATTGCAGAAATTGAAGAAGTCTCAGGAAGCATTATAAGGTTCTATGTGATGATTGGTTGATGGTGATGATTTAATGTAAAGTATTATTATCTCTCATATACTCTTGGGTGGAAGGAAGGGGCAAGGATGGAGAGTTCAAATCTCTCTTGATATTGGAGGATTGTATATTTCTCTTGGAGGTTTATCCCTCCCTTTACATTTGGAAGCTGTAGCTACCTTTGGAAGTCATTACATCCCTTGAAAAATAACTATTGATTATTTCTCATATATTGTGCATGGTGTATTATGGTGTATTGGTGTAACTCTTATACTATTGTTCATTGCTCATTGGATATAGTTGAATGGTTTAAGTATAAGTTGTAAAGGTTTTAAATTG